>CAMZMU010000048.1:45739961-45961304 GCA_947311845.1 Poa pratensis
ACGAACGCAAGGCAAAGGAAGATGCCAGCGAGCTCCCATCATGGCGCTGCGGGAAAGGGAGAGGAGCCGCTCCATCTGCTCCTCCAGGTGAGCTTTGGCGGCGTCTACAGGAGGAAACGACTGCTACGTCCGCCTCCCATCTTCCCACCGGCTGCTCCGTCCGCCTCCCATCCGGCGGCTGCCTCCGCCGTTCCGGTGAGCTCTTGTGCCCTCCTCCGCCATCCTCCTATGCTCCCTCTGACGGGCCGCTCCGACGGCCAAGGGCGTCATGGAGATGCAGCAGCGAGGCAGGAGGAGTAGACATCTGCACACAAACATTCGTTAACTACTGCAGGACCAAATTGGTATTGTTCTAGCAAAACATTCAGGCTAAATAAGGTTAATTCGACAACTACAGGAAGCGGAGAACCTCGGTTGAGAAGGGGTCGCAGGGTGCAGACGCGGTCGACGGAGCTGAGGTAGGGCGCCGTCACCGCGGGGACGAGGAGCTCGTCGGAGCGGGGCGGGGACGAGAAGGCCATGCGGGCAGAGGGGCTTGCCAGCATCGTTTATCTGGTGGCTGCCGCTGGAGATCCCATGGCTCCCATACCCACGGCGGCAACGGCGGTAGAGCTCTGCACGCGAGTTCCCGACCGCGCGGTGACTTTGCCTCGCACGTGAGAACATAGGAGAGGACGGCCAAGTCTGGATCTTGTTTGCCTTCGGATCCGTTGCGGCCTTTAGATCTGGAACGAATGGTGGATCTTGGGCCTCAAGGCACAGTGTGACTCGCCTCTAGCAAGGCACTGGATCTCGGTCCGTCAACGACCTCCCTCTTCATTTCTTCTTTTTCTTCAACGGAGTTCTTCTTGGTTTGTTTGAAACCTGGAACATAGAAGCTCTTCCGATCCAAGAACCCAGTAGCAGAATTTTTTTTCCAAATACCACTTACAATTCGGTTGTCTTCGGCCGGTTTCCTCGTGAAAGGTACAATACCGACGTAAACGGAATAGATGAGAAAAATCCCACTGGGTTCCCTTTTTTCTTGAGTGAAACTCCATAGGGTTCCCAAGCGGGGCCTTAGTGGGGTGTGAGGAAATCGAGGATTTCGGGCTTGGGCCAGCGATACGTCTCAAACGTATCTATAATTTTTGATGTTCCATGCTTGTTTTATACCAATTGCTACATGTTTTGCATCTACTTTATATCACTTTTATACATTTTTTGGGACTAACCTATTAACAAGATGCCGAAGTGCCAGTTCCTGTTTTCTGCTGTTTTTGTATTCCAGAAAAGCTAGTCTGGAAATATTCTCGGAATTGGACGAAACTACACGGGGGTGCCTATTTTTCCAGAACACGCCTGACGGAGCGAAGGAGCAGCAGAGGAGGGCCACCAGGAGGCCACACGCACCAGGGCGCGGGCCCCCCTCTGCCGCGCCCTAGGGTGGTGTGGGCCCCTCGGGGGTCCGCAGCCGCCGCCCTTTCGCCTACTTATTCCCCCCGACGCGAAAACCCTAAGTACCTGAGCAAATATCCACGAAAAGTCCAGAGACGCCGCCGTCGTCAACCCTAGCTCGGGAGGGTTCAGAACCTCTTCCCGGCACCCTGCCGGAGAGGGGAATCGTCACCGGAGGCTTCTACATCGCCATGCCTGCCTCCGGAGTGATGCGTGAGTAGTTCATCCTTGGACTACGGGTCCATAGCAGTAGCTAGATGGTTGTCTCTCCACTTTGTGCCATCATGTTTAGATCTTGTGAGCTGCCCTACATGATCAAGATCATATTATTGTAATGCTACATGTTGTGTTTGCTGGGATCCGATGAATATTGAATATTATGTCAAGTTGATTATCAATCTATCTTATATGTTATTTAAGATCTTGCATGCTTTCCGTTACTCGTAGATGCTTTGGCCAAGTAGATGCTTGTAACTCCAAGAGAGAGTATTTATGCTAGATAGTGGGTTCATGTCTCCGTTTAACCTGGGACAGTGACAGAAAGTTCTAAGGTTGTGGATGTGCTGTTGCCACTAGGGATAACCTAACGATGCTATGTCCACGGCATATGTGTTTGTTTACATTACGCACTTTACTTAATGCAATTATCCGTTGCTTGCAACTTAATACCAACGGGGGACTCGGATGACAACCCGGCGGTGGATTATTAGTCATAGATGCTGTTGGATAACGTCTATGTATTATGTCGTAATGCCCAATTAAATATCATAGTAGTCAACATGTCATGTATATGCATTGTCATGCGCTCACTATTCGTCAATTGCCCAGCTGTAATTTGTTCACCCAACATGTTAGTTATCTTTTATGGAGAGACACCACTAGTGAACTGTGGACCCCGGTCCATTCTTTTACACTGATTAAACAACCACAAACTGCAAACTGTTCCTTTTTCATTCTCTGCAATTTAATACTCATTTTCCACACCATACGTTTAATCCTTTGTTTTCAGCAAGCCAGTGAGATTGACAACCTCACTGTTTCGTTGGGGCAAAGTAGTTTGATTGTGTTGTGTGCAGATTCCACGTCAACAGTCCAGACTCCCTCGACAGCTATTTTTCTGGCGCCGTTGACAACCTTCTGAAGAGTTGCTGCTCCTACTGGTTCGATAACCTTGGTTTCTTTCTGAGGGAAAACTTGCTGCTGACTACATCATACCTTCCTCTTGGGGTCTCCCAACGAACGTGTGTTTCACGTCATCAAGCTATTTTTCTGGCGCCGTTGCCGGGGAGACAGCAGTCTTCTGCAAGGGGAGTTTCACGCTTCCAATCTCTTTACTTTGTTTTTGTCTTGCTTAGTTTATTTTATTTTATCTTGTTTGCTTTCAATTATCAAAAACACAAAAAAATTAGTTACTTGCATCTAGTTTACTTTCAAGTTATTTTCTGTACTGTTTTTATTTCTGCTAAAATGAGTACTCCTGAGAACACTAAGTTGTGTGATTTCACTAGCACGAACAACAATGATTTCATATGCACACCTATTGCTCCACCTGCTGCTTCAGCAGAATTTTATGAAATTAAACCTGCACTTTTAAATCTTGTTATGAAAGAGCAATTTTCTGGTGTTAGTACTGATGATGCTGCTGTTCACCTTAATAACTTTGTTGAACTTTGTGAAATGCAAAAGCTCAAGGAAGTAGATGGTGATATTATTAAACTGAAACTTTTTCCTTTCTCCTTGAGAGGACGTGCTAAAGAATGGTTGCTATCTTTGCCTAGAAATAGTATTGATTCATGGACTAAATGCAAAGATGCTTTTATTGGAAAATATTATCCTCCTGCTAAGATTATTTCTTTGAGAAGTAGCATAATGAATTTTAAGCAATTTGATAATGAACATGTTGCTCAAGCATGGGAGAGAATGAAATCATTGGTTAAAAATTGTCCCACTCATGGACTGACTACTTGGATGATCATCCAAACCTTCTATGCAGGATTAAATTTTTCTTCGAGGAATTTATTGGATTCGGCCGCTGGAGGTACCTTTATGTCCATCACTTTGGGTGCTGCAACAAAGCTTCTTGATGATATGATGATTAATTATTCTGAGTGGCACACCGAGAGAGCTCCAACAGGTAAGAAGGTAAATTCTGTTGAGGAAACCTCTCCTTGAGTGCCAAAATTGATACTATTATGTCTATGCTTGCAAATGGTCAAACACATGTTGATCCAAATAATGTTCCTTTAGCTTCTTTGGTTGCTCAAGAAGAGCATGTTGATGTGAACTTCATTAAAAATAATAATTTCAACAACAATGCTTATAGGAATAATTTTGGTAATAGCAATTATAGGCCCTATCCTTCTAATAGTGGCAATGGTTATGGAAATTCCTATAGTAACTCCTACAACAATAATAAGAGTGTACCCTCTGATCTTGAAGTTATGCTTAAGGATTTTATTAGTACACAAACTGCTTTCAATAAAACTGTTGAGGAGAAATTTGGGAAAATTGATGTGCTTTCCTCTAAAGTTGATAGTCTTGCTCTTGATGTTGACTTATTGAAACTAAAGAACATGCCTCATGATGTTAAAGAGAGCAAAACTCTCAATGCTATACAAGTTAAAATTGATAACAATGTGAGGATGTTAGCTGAATTGCATGCTAGATGGGAAAGAGAGGATGAAATTGCTAGAAAGAATAATATTGCTAGAGTTTATACTATTACTACTTCTGAAAATGCTTCAAACTCAAGTGTTAACAAACCTCCTACCATTAATGGCAAGATAGTTGGTGTTGGTAATGTTTCCACTTCTATTGCAAAATGTCCTAAATTGCCTGATAACTCTGAAACTGTCCTTGATAAAGATGCTGAAATTTCTAGCAATAAGGAAGAGAATAATTCCATTACTTTTGATGATAATGACTTTGATTTTGATGGTTGCAATATTTCTGAAGTAATTAAGTTCTTGCAAAAGCTAGCTAGAAGTCCTAATGCTAGTGCTATAAACATGGCTTTTACTAAACATATTACTAATGCTCTCATACAAGTTAGGGAAGAGAAATTAAAACATGAAGCTTCTATCCCTAGGAAGTTAGAAGATGGTTGGGAGCCCATCATTAAATTGAAATTGAATGACTTTGATTGCAATGCTTTGTGTGACCTTGGTGCTAGTATTTCTGTTATGCCTAAAAGATTATATGATATGCTTGATTTAGCACCTTTGGAAAATTGTTACTTGGATGTTCACCTTGTTGATTCTACTATTAAAAAACCTTTGGGAAGAATTGATGATGTTCTTATCATGGTTAACAACAATTATGTCCCCGTTGATTTTATTGTCTTGGATATTGAGTGCAATCCATCATGCCCTATTGTGCTGGGAAGACCTTTTCTTAGACTGTAGGTGCTATTATTGATATGAAAGAAGGGAATATAAAATATCAATTTCCTCTCAAGAAAGGTATGGAACACTTTCCTAGGAAGAAGATTAAGCCACCTTATGATTCTATTGTTCGAACAAATTACAATGTTGATGCTTCTTCACTTGGTAATACTTGATGCATGCTTTGTGCCTAGCTAAAAGGCGTTAAAGAAAAGCGCTTATGGGAGGCAACCCATTTTATTTTTCTGCAATTTTTCTTTTATTGAGTCAAGGAGTTGTTTACTTCTGTAGCAACTCCTTTGTATCTTTATTTTCTCGCATTGTTGTGCCAAGAGTAGCCTCTAATGTAAGATGATGCTTAATTTTGATTGCTGCGCAGAAACAGATTTTTGCTGTTCACTGTACGAAATTCCTAAAATCACCAGATTGTTAATTAAATCTGAAATTTTTGTGCGTAATCTTTATGAATGTCTGAAACTTTCATTAGTTCAGAGTTTTCGATCTGAGCGTCGTAAGTGCCTCGAAAAAATTCGTCTTTGCGGACTGTTCTGTTTTAGACAGATTATGCCTTTTTATTTTGCATTCTCTCTTTTACTAGTGTTGAGTGAAATTCTTTTTTGGGTGGAAGAGCTTCACATAACATCAGTGGCTGTAGCTAATGTTTAAAGTAACAAATCATATTGCGTCTTTATAGAACATGTGAATTTTTGATTATGCACTAACCCTCTAATGAGATCTACTTTGAGTTTGGTGTGACGGAAGTTTTCAAGGGTCAAGAGAGAAGGATGATATAATAGGATCAAGAAGAGTGAAGAGCTTAAGCTTGGGGAGGCTCCCATGGATCTCCCCAGCATATTTCAAGAAGACTCAAGCGTCTAAGCTTGGGGATGCCCAAGGCATCCCCTTCTTCATCGTCAAAATTATCAGGTCATCTCTAGTGAAACTATATTTTAATTCTTTCACATCATATGTGCTTTTCTTGGAGCGTCTGTGTGCTTTTATTTTCAGTATTGCATTTTTATTTTCAATAAAGCTTGACTGGACCCTAGCATTCTTGATTGGGAGAGAGACACGCTCCGCTTTTTCATGAGAATACTCCTATTCTTCACTTATATTTGTTGAGTATTCATATCTAGCGCTGTTCAGCTTTTAGCTCTTGTTTTCATGTATCTCTTGTCAGAGCTATTAGCTTTCTTTTGTAGAAAGTACTCTCTTGCTTCACTTATATTTGTTTGGAGAGTTGATGAAATAAATTGATTGGTGTTTGGTTGGTTCAGAAAATGTTGCATGTGGTAATTGGTATAAGGAAAAACTTGCTTAATCTTGTAGATCACTAAAATGGATAACTTGATGCTTGTCAATTGTTTTGAGTTAACAAGTAGATCATGATTAAATTGTGCATCACATGAGTTAAGCCTATTAGTGAAGAACTACCGTAAAGCTTGTTGAAAATTTGGTTTGCATCGGTGGTACTCTAAGGTCTAGATATTTTCTAATAACAGGGTTTGGTTAACAAGGAAGACGGTATGAAGTCTTATAACGTTTGCAATATGTTTGTCATATAAAACTTGGTGTACGGGTTGATATTCTTGTTTGCTTACATAACCTTGCTAGCCTAAACTCTGTACTGAGAGGGAATGCTTCTCGTGCATCCAAATCCTTGAGCCAAAATCCATGCCATTTGTGTCCACCATAACTACCTATATGTGGTATTTCCTTGCCACTCCAAGTAAATTTTTCATGTGCTACCTTTAAATTATTCAAAATGTTATTATTCCCTTTTTGTGTCAATGTTTACTAGCTCATGAGGAATTAGTGTGGTTATTCTTTATTCTATTTGTCGAGTGGACTTTTACACCTGGACTAGTGGCATATACATCCGCTTATCCAATAACTTGCAAAAAGAGCTGGCAACGGGGTGCCCAGTCCCAATTAATTACAACTTTAACCAATTAATTCTCTTCACACTTTTGCCCTGATTCATCAGTAAGCAATGACAAACAGTGAAATACCTGAATGTGTGTAAACCAAAGAGAAAGAGGGATGATCTGCCTTGCTGGTAGAAATAACGTCCTTCATGGGAGCCGCTCTTAAAAGTCCGTTCGACAGGTAGAATACTGTTCTCACCCGCTACCATTCGTTGACAATTAACAAACACCTCTCAAAAATAGATACTCCTCCATGGTATGTGATTGATGGAAGGCACCCGAGGATTCGGTTAGCCATGGCTTGTGTTAGCAAGGTTGGGAGGAGTATCAAATATTTTATGCAATCTCTATATGCTTTCAAAAACCTAAAAGCTCTAGCACATGATTTAATCCCTGCTTCCCTCTGCGAAGGGCCTTTCTTTTACTTTTATGTTGAGTCAGTTTTCCTATTCTTTCTGTCTTCCACAAGCAAACACTAGTGTCAACTTTGTTACAACATGCGTTATATGCAATGTATTGGACTTGTTATACTACTTTGTGTTGACAATATCCATGAGATAAATATGTTGAAAGTTGAAGCAAATGCTGAAACTAAATTCTTCCTTTGTGTTGATTAAATACCTTTTATTAGAAACTATTGCTTTATGAGTTAACACTTATGCAAAACTGTTTGATGCTTGTCTCGAAAGTACTATTCATGAAAACGTTTAGCTTGTGTGATTCATTGTTTACTCATTATCTATTTGGTAGCAAATTATAGACCATTGACTTGGATCACTTCATTCATTTACATGTGCCTTGCAATATTATATGATCAAGATTATGATAGTAGCATGTCACCTCAAAAATTATTTTGTTTTTATCGTTTACCTACTCGAGGACGAGTAGGAACTAAGCTTGGGGATGCTGATACGTCTCAAACGTATCTATAATTTTTGATGTTCCATGCTTGTTTTATACCAATTGCTACATGTTTTGCATCTACTTTATATCACTTTTATACATTTTTTGGGACTAACCTATTAACAAGATGCCGAAGTGCCAGTTCCTGTTTTCTGCTGTTTTTGTATTCCAGAAAAGCTAGTCTGGAAATATTCTCGGAATTGGACGAAACTACACGGGGGTGCCTATTTTTCCAGAACACGCCTGACGGAGCGAAGGAGCAGCAGAGGAGGGCCACCAGGAGGCCACACGCACCAGGGCGCGGGCCCCCCTCTGCCGCGCCCTAGGGTGGTGTGGGCCCCTCGGGGGTCCGCAGCCGCCGCCCTTTCGCCTACTTATTCCCCCCGACGCGAAAACCCTAAGTACCTGAGCAAATATCCACGAAAAGTTCCAGAGACGCCGCCGTCGTCAACCCTAGCTCGGGAGGGTTCAGAACCTCTTCCCGGCACCCTGCCGGAGAGGGGAATCGTCACCGGAGGCTTCTACATCGCCATGCCTGCCTCCGGAGTGATGCGTGAGTAGTTCATCCTTGGACTACGGGTCCATAGCAGTAGCTAGATGGTTGTCTCTCCACTTTGTGCCATCATGTTTAGATCTTGTGAGCTGCCCTACATGATCAAGATCATATTATTGTAATGCTACATGTTGTGTTTGCTGGGATCCGATGAATATTGAATATTATGTCAAGTTGATTATCAATCTATCTTATATGTTATTTAAGATCTTGCATGCTTTCCGTTACTCGTAGATGCTTTGGCCAAGTAGATGCTTGTAACTCCAAGAGAGAGTATTTATGCTAGATAGTGGGTTCATGTCTCCGTTTAACCTGGGACAGTGACAGAAAGTTCTAAGGTTGTGGATGTGCTGTTGCCACTAGGGATAACCTAACGATGCTATGTCCACGGGCATATGTGTTTGTTTACATTACGCACTTTACTTAATGCAATTATCCGTTGCTTGCAACTTAATACCAACGGGGGACTCGGATGACAACCCGGCGGTGGATTATTAGTCATAGATGCTGTTGGATAACGGTCTATGTATTATGTCGTAATGCCCAATTAAATATCATAGTAGTCAACATGTCATGTATATGCATTGTCATGCGCTCACTATTCGTCAATTGCCCAGCTGTAATTTGTTCACCCAACATGTTAGTTATCTTTTATGGAGAGACACCACTAGTGAACTGTGGACCCCGGTCCATTCTTTTACACTGATTAAACAACCACAAACTGCAAACTGTTCCTTTTTCATTCTCTGCAATTTAATACTCATTTTCCACACCATACGTTTAATCCTTTGTTTTCAGCAAGCCAGTGAGATTGACAACCTCACTGTTTCGTTGGGGCAAAGTAGTTTGATTGTGTTGTGTGCAGATTCCACGTCAACAGTCCAGACTCCCTGCGACAGCTATTTTTCTGGCGCCGTTGACAACCTTCTGAAGAGTTGCTGCTCCTACTGGTTCGATAACCTTGGTTTCTTTCTGAGGGAAAACTTGCTGCTGACTACATCATACCTTCCTCTTGGGGTCTCCCAACGAACGTGTGTTTCACGTCATCAGTCATGCCTTCCATGGGCAGAAGAGCGGACACCGTTCATGGCATTTCGCCCCACATCTCACACCATTTGCTTGCCTCCGGCCCATGGGACGAATATGAGTCCGCTTTGGCCCGCACACACCAGCATCGCAGCGTTCATTCCGGCAAAACCTATTTGACGACCAGGTCGTCGGTTACCAGACGTCACACACCCTGTGGACAAATGGGCCTAGCCCAGTTCGTGCGAGGAGAGGTGCGACGACAACTGGTGGGACAAGGCGCGACGCGACCGGCGCAGAAAGAGACGACAGCGAACCACTCGCCGCCGACGGGGACGGCACGGCTGGCCGCGACGTCGCCGGCCAGGCGAGGGATGGACCTTGCCGTAGCCGGCGACGACGCGGCTTGCCGCGGCGGCGCAGGTGGAGGGAGGACGTGACTTAACGTGGGGGGGGGGGGGTGCAGGTGCAGGTGCAGGGTCGCCGGAGCTCGCCGGAGTTAGGGTTAGGGTGCAGGTCGGGGGGGCTTAGAGGGAAGGTCGGGGCGGCGGAGGCCGGGGTAGCAGGGCGGGGCGGCGAGGCGGCGCGGTGGCGCCACCGGCCGTGGGAAGCGGGGGCAGCGGTTGCGGCCGGCGGCAGCCGCGGGGGCTAGCAGCAGCTATGGCAAAGGAGACGGGATTTCGTCCGCACGGGTCGTCAACTAGGTGGTCCCGTTCATTCCGAGTTTCCGACCATTGACGAATGAAATGAAAATATCTAATTCATCTGCTAGCCAGGCTTCGTATGGGCATCGGAACACGGGGATGCCACCTAGCAACCTCTCAACTGTTTTTGATTTCCTTCCACTGCTGCAAGGAGCCCTCATCTCCGGCCGTGCGCTTGCCGAGTAGCATTGTAGCAACCGTTTTTGTTGCAATCTTCGTGCCTATCCTACCGACTCCTCCCAGTAGGAGTAAGATGCTTCAGACGCCATCGTTTGGCCTTGCCATCCAAGCCCAGCAAGAGCGGACAAAAAGCACAAGAACCCTCCCGCAAAAAAAGCACAAGAAACCGGCCGGCATCCCGCTTCCGGCAGCGAAGGGAGGCCCGGGAGATGTAACTTGTAATCTTTTTGTTTCATCAATGGTCAGAACACGTATGGAAATCTAATTCAAGCAGATACCAGTAGATGCCTTTAATCTAAAAAACGTGCAATTCACTACAGAAGAAAAGATGAGCTGAGTTTTCAGGATAGGGCTGTGTTGCTTCATCTCACAAGGAACAGATCAATAGATTATTTAGTAGGAAGGATCGGATCATGATGTGTTGCACCGTCTTTCAGTAGGAGCGTGTAGCATTTCACAAACCGAATACCCTTTTGTAACACTTAGGATTTTATTAGCAATAATGTCGAAGCAACAACACACAATCATACTGGCTAAACAAACGCCACACGAATCAATAGGCCATGCCCATCATGTCTTGTTGGATTTACTTCGGAAAGTCGGCGCCGCGGTTGCAGCGCGGGCTGGCGATGAAGTTCCAGCCGCGAATGACTTCGATATCATGCCTGCGTCAAATTTGAGCTCGTTGCCATCCCGTTCAACTGCATGGATTTCTATCCGGTTAACTGCAAGGTTCACGTTGACCCCATGCAGCTTATTAATCAGCATGGACTGGATGTTCCCGCGTATTTTTCTCTCGTACTGGAGTATGTGCCCGGCGAGGTCGATCTCACACCCGCTGGGGAGGTTCACATCGAAGGAGCCGTCTTGGTGAAGGGTATATTTCTGTATACCCTCTGGGAGGATGACATGTGGGAAGTTGTACTCCGCCAGCATCTCGTACACCGATGGAGTTGGGCTGGAGTTGCTCCTTGCCACGAAGGTGAAAGCCACAGTGAGGAGGAGTAGGAGCTGGAGGAGATGGTTATTGGCCATGGCCGGTGCTTGCGAAGTTGTGATATCAAGCCGAAGTATGTGAGGAGATGATGTAAAACTAAAGGGGAGTATGTAGCCTCATATATAGGTCAAACTGGAGATCAATGTTAACTTGTTAAGTGGAGTACACTATTATTATTTTTAATAAAGAGTACGAAGTTAATGTTGATAAATGCACAATTAATAAGGACAATTACATCACTTAAAGATAACCCATTCCCCGTAGTGGTTATTAATTCAGGGGATATATATTAGACACGAACATTTATTATCTATATTATTGGGATTTATAACTATAACCCGACAACAGGGACTACTTATAAATATTGTACTCCCTCCTTTTATGTATACAATGCCCCTCAAATTTTTATTATAATTTTGGCCAAGAACTCGTTCCTTTATATATTTTAGTTCAGATGAAAGATAACAATGGACTCCATGAACTTAGAGAAATTGAATTTTTAATTAACATTAATTTGTGTCTAATTTGAGCATATAGAGAGTTGAACTCCATGTATGAACCAGATGTGAAATTTAATTATTATTATCTATATGTCTTATATTATTGTTCACATCACTCACTATTACTATCCGACTGTTTGCCGAGCATCGAGATATTTGCCTGAGTGTCTTTCATCGAAAAACAAAGTGTGGGGCCATGAGACTTGTGTACTCTCCATTGGGGTAGAACAATCTAAAGATATAAACCGTGAGACCCATTGAAAGCTCGTCAACGATTTGGTCTTTCTGGCCGTCCGATCCTCCCCGCTCCGTGCCTCCGCATCGTCCGATCCCCGCCGGTTCCTGGAGCCGGTATGAACAGGGATTCACAAAGTCGCTAACCGTACCAACCTTCGTGCACCCACTCCCGCTAACGACCTCCCCCGATGCTCCCTGTAGCCCGAGGGCCCACCCGTCGGCCTCACGCTGTGCATTTAATCGGTGTGACGGACGTGGCAAAGTGGTACAGATTCACAGCGTGTTCGTCCCATTAGTCAATTTTGTTCATTTACCGTACTAGGTTTTAGCGAATGCATTGTGTGTCCCTCTGGGATAGCTTTCTTCTTACGTGGTTCATTCCCCCTCTTTCTCGCTGACGATGGGCCCCTTCCTTTCCGTGGCCCACATGTCAGTTTCTCGGGATGTTGCGTCGCCCATCGTTCCCTTGCGTGTGTCGTCGCTGAAAGGACAAGGATGTCGCCTAGGGGGGGGGGGGGGTGAATAGGCGATTTAAAACTTTTCCGGTTTAGGCTTGATAAATGCGAAATAAAACTAGGTGTTTTAATTTAACAAGCACACAACCTAAATATACCAGGCTCACCTATGTGCACCAACAACTTATGCTAAGCAAGACAAGTAACAAGGTGATAGCAAGATATAAGACTTCAAGCACGAAGGCTATCACAATCTAAAGTGCATAAGTAAAGAGCTCGGGTATAGAAATAACCGAGGCACGCGGAGACGATGATGTATTCTCGAGTTCCTCCTTTTTAGGGGAGTACGTCTCGTTGGAGGGGTGTGAGTTTCAAACTCAAACGCCACAAATGGTCTCACCCTATTCTCCGATGAACCTTGCCCAAAAGCTCGGTTCACCTTCCACTAATGATTTCCTTTTGGGCGGAAATCGAGTCCCTTACAACAATCTTGAGGCACAACCCACAAAAGGATTGGGAGCTCCCAATTGACCACAAAAGGTCCCAACTAGCCACAAAAGGCCTTGACCACAAAAGGTCACGAGAACACCGTCTAGGGTCCAATGACCCATGAGTAACAAGCTCACAAACTTTCACTTCCACGAATCCTCGTGGAGAGAGCAAACCGATGCAACAAAATGCAATGGCAAGAACACAAGAAGTGCTCAAGTACTTCACTCTCAAATTTCAACAAAGTAACAAATACTTATGGGGATTAAGAGAGGAAGAACAAAGGAGGAGAAACACCAAGAACTCCAAGATCAAGATCTACTAGGTTCCCCTCACTTAGAGGAGAGATGGATTGGTGGAAATGTAGATCTAAATCTCCTCTCACTTTTTCCTCAAAGATATGCAAGAATCATGGGAGGACTTGAGAGAGGGGCAAGCTTTCCAAGGTCAACAATGGTGGGAGAGAGAGAGAAAAACGAGCAGCTCAAGGTTGAAGAAAGGGAAGGGTATTTATAACCCCTCCCACGAAAATAGCCGTTGCAGCCACACTTAGACCGGAATATCCGGTCCCTCACCCAAATATCCGGCCGAGTACAGAGGCTCGCGCCGTGAAGTCCTTAGCTGATTTTCTGAAAAAATTGGGGAGGACCGGATATTCCGGTTCCAACTAAACCCGGAGAATCCGGTCCAGCCGGATATTCCAATCCAAGACAAAACCGGAATATCCGGTTTGCTGAAAACGGACAGAAACAGCAAAACGGAAACTGTAATATTTTTTTCATCCGGACTCCGATTTCGATGATCTTGGGCTCGTTGGAATCGCAACGAAGAGATCTACAAGATCATGTAGACAAACATTATAGTCTATCATGTGAGGAGAAAATCACAAGGAGAGAGTTAGACCTCTCTTAGAAAAAACAAACCGGTAAAACCTCCAACATGAAAAACGCAACAGGATATGCATATGAAATCTGTTTTTGATGAACTAGAGCTTGGTTTGGAGATGAACACAAGTTCTAAATTCTCACATGGATAAAAGCCAAATAAGAACCAAGAAAGATGATATGCCAAGTATGCAAAGGTTTGAGCTCTCCACAAAGATGCGATCAAGTTACTCACTCGAGAGCCCCTCTTGATAGTACGACGTCTAACCTATAACCCGGTCTCCCACTAACACCATGAGACCGGTAAAATAGAAATCCTATCAAGATCATACCTTTGCCTTGCGCATTCCACTTGAGCTAGATGATGACGATCTTGACTCTCTCAAGTTGGAACACCTTTCTTGATTGTGCTTGCTAGCACATGCTTGATGAAGGCAACTCCAAATACTCCCCCATACTCCATTATGGGAGAGTCTCACTTAGCTCCGTCTTCATGTGTCCATTGCAAGTTTCAATCAAATGATATCTTCCAAGGTGGATCATGTTGAACTTGCACTTCATCTTCTCTTAATATATATGATGGCTTGGAGATAAACATGAATGTTCACTCAATCTTCTTTTCCAAGCCACACTTGCAATAAGCTTGACTCTACATATGATCATTCTTCATATAAACCCTTGAATAGAGCATTGATCATAATGTAATCTTCTAGAGTCCAACACACGAACTCCAATGTTTTTCCATGGACAAGATCTATAAGAATATCTCAATGCAAACATTAGTCCATAAGGATTGTCATTAATTACCAAAACCACACATGGGGGGCAACATGCACTTTCAATCTTCCCCATTTTGGTAATTGATGACAATCCCTTTTACGAGGGTTTATACAATGAATTTAAGACACCATGCAACACACAATGCAAGGATGCAAGAGAACAAAGCCATGTTCCATTAAACCCTCTAAATTTCTCCCCCATTGGCATCGATTGCCGAAATGGGAGGAAAAATGTAGAAGGCCAATATGGAAAGAGCTCCCCATAGTGTGTGCATTTCTCATAATATGAGTGAAATCGAATGCACATATCCAATTATGAATAGTTGGGGGAGATCAAACTATATTGAGGATCCAAAAATTGCAAAAGGAAATCAAATTGAAAGATACTTCGATAAGAGAAGTAACCAATTGATACGTCACAAACGTATCTATAATTCTGATGTTCCATGTTGATATTATACCAATTGTTACATGTTTTATATACACTTCATAGCATTTTTATGCATTTTCTGGGACTAACCTATTAACAAGATGCCACAGTGCCAGTTCCTGTTTTCTGCTGTTTTTGTATTCCAGAAAAGCTAGTCTGGAAATATTCTCGGAATTGGACGAAACTTGGACAGAACCTCCTATTTTTCCAACACGAAGACGGAGTCCAGAGGAGACACGGAGGGGAGCCACGTGGCGCCCACACCATGGGGCCGCGCGGCCCCCCTGCCACGCCGTGGGGTGGTGTGGGGCCCTCGTGGCTCCGCAGCCGCCGCCCTTTCGCCTATTTATTCTTCCCGACGCGAAAACCCTAAATACCCGAGCCATTATCCACGAAAAGTTTCAGAGACGCCGCCTCCATCAACCCTAACTCGGGAGGGTTCAGAAGCTCTTCCCGGCACCCTGCCGGAGAGGGGAATCATCACCGGAGGGCTCTACATCACCATGCCTGCCTCCGGAGTGATGCGTGAGTAGTTCATCCTTGGACTACGGGTCCATGGCAGTAGCTAGATGGTTGTCTCTCCACTTTATGCTATCATGTTTAGATCTTGTGAGCAGCCTATCATGATCAAGATCATCTTATTGTAATGCTACATGTTGTGTTTGCTGGGATCCGATGAATATTGAATACTATGTCAAGTTGATTATCAATCTATCTTATATGTTATTTATGATCTTGCATGCTTTCCGTTACTAGTAGATGCTTTGGCCAAGTAGATGCTTGTAACTCTAAGAGTGAGTATTTATGCTAGATAGTGGGTTCATGCCTCCGGTAATCTGGGAGAGTGACAATAACTTCTAAGATTGTGGATGTGCTGTTGCCACTAGGGATAAAATAAGCGATGATTAGCTTAAGGGTACGCCGTTAGGTCTAATGCATTTGTTTACTTTACGCACATTACTTAATGCAATTATCCGTTGCTTGCAACTTAATACCAACGGGGAACTCGGTATGACAACCTGGCGGTGGATTATTAGTCATTGACGCTGTTGGATAACGGTCTATGTATTTTGTCGTAATGCCCACATGAATATCATAGTAATCATCATGTCATATATATGCATTGTCATGCGCTCAATATTTTGTCAATTGCCCAGCTGTAATTTGTTCACCCAGCATGTTAGTTATCTTTTATGGAGAGACACCACTAGTGAACTGTGGACCCCGGTCCATTCTTTTACACTGATAATACAACCAACTGCAAACACTGTTCCTTTTCATTCTCTGCAATTACTACTGTTTTCCACACCATACGTTTAATCCTTTGTTTTCAGCAAGCCGGTGAGATTGACAACCTCACTGTTTCGTTGGGGCAAACTAGTTTGATTGTGTTGTATGCAGATTCGACGTCAGCGCGCCACTGACAACCTTCCGAAGTGATTTCTTGCTCCTACTGGTTCGATTAAACCTTGGTTTCATACTGAGGGAAAACTGCTGCTATACTGCATCATACCTTCCTCTTGGGGTCTCCCAACGAACATGTGATCCACGCAATCACCAATCAAAGGATCTGAAAAACCAATTGAACATAAGAAGATATTATGATAAGATCAACCAAGTGTTCTAATAATCAAGAGGGAACTCCCCAAGGTAAGTGCACAATAAGGATTTGTATTTCAATATAGTGTGCACAACATGGAATCCTCACTCCCTCCTAGATAATGTAGAACACAAACCAAAGAAGATGTAGCAAATAGGTACACAAGCTTATTAAGATGCAAAAAAGGGATATCAAAAGAAAAACACAAAGCTTGTGCCTTTTAGAAACCACCAAAGAATCAAAAGCAATAAGAGGCGGTCACTAAATAATTGGAATACCAATTAAAGATGTAACTATTCTCATGTGTATAAGTTTCTAAGTAGACACCAATCACGAAGATATAAGTCCATAAATAAACATGTACACACAAAATAGGTACAAAGAAAGAACATGATATCCAAGAGGAAGTCATAAATACACCAATAAGATCTTTGCTTAAAGCATAGCACAAAGCTCATTTTATCTTAAAAAGGATATAGATGAACTTCCAAACATACTCATCATATCATCAAAAATATCCACAAGGGAAAAAAGATAGTTGGGATGCTCCGAGAAAGATAACATGTATCGCAAAGGCAAATGATTTTGAAAAATCATCAATATTGCAATGCGAGACATAGAGTAGAAGTGCTAGATTAACATATTTGGGATGGGAATCATGAAAATGATTATATATATATTCCCCTTGTTATGTAATCATCCCGGCTTGCCACATTTGCAATAAAGTTGTTTTTTTGCAAGAACCAAATCAATTGCAACAAAAGAGATTCATGCCATGATACAACCTACACAAGGTTGAAAGCTAGAAAGTATGCATGAGGTAGATACTTGTTACCGAGATAGCATTGGTGATGAAGATAAGAGTTCATGATCATCCAAGCTTGGCTCCAATAAGCACATGGTGACAACACCTTCCTTGTAGATGAGACAAGCTTCCAATGCATCTCCAATGTACCTAAAACAAATTCAAGTACAACTGGTACCCAAACTCATTGGGTCCAAAGTAGTTAGAGCAACTACAATACATAGGACAAACTCCACATAAATATGTGCATATTGATATGAAATTGAATTTCATGCACATCTTAGCCATTTAGGATTTGATGGAGTTTATCCTATATATTGGATCAACGAAAGTAAGCATGCCATAAGATATACATATAGTAAATATGCATGCACAAGACTTTCAAGAACCAAACGAGATACAATTTGGACAAAACACCAATTAAACCAAGAAAGCACACAAGTGTGACAAGAAAAGAATTGCCCAAATTATATCAAAACCCAAATCAACACATGATTGAAGATACCAAATTTGAAAACATACCAAATGAAAATAGATCAAGGAATAAACCAAACCCTCTACACTTTTCATGATGGCACAAAGTACCAAGACGAAAAATGTTTGTCTTCCAAAGAGACACGTCATCGGGATCAAAACCAATTGAAGACAACTAATGTTCAAAAGCATATAGGATTGCTCCCCAAGATTTGTGCATTATTTATGATCTTGCATTTGAATACAAAATGCACACAAATGGGATCATCACTCTCCATATATTATTCAAACACTAGTCATGTTCAAGAAAGCAATAAGATCCAATACCAATTTAAAGAATGTGTTCTACTCAATGTAGGATAGCTTCCCCAAGAATAGTGCATTATCTAGAAGTATGACTTTGAATGTAAATGCACAAGATGGATCATTGCTTTTCCTAACTCAAGAAAGCCAAAAAATTTTGAGTACAACAAGGATCCAAAAGATACAAGGAAGACAAAAAGAGTTATAAACAATTTGGCAATAAAAAGGCAATTCAAAGCAAGACCAAATGAAGATGGTCTACAAATTCCACCACAATTATGAGTATCACTTGTCATGGACAAGGAGTATATAGAGATATTTCTCGGTGGTATATAGGAATGATATTCAAGACCAACTTCACAACAAATAAGCATATGGCAAAGGATAGATTAAAGCCATGCTTAGATAGATAGATATTCTTGATAGCTTCAATATTCACGCGATCATGCAAAGCAACTACAAAGAGTAGCTTGAAGCAATTCGTTTCCCAAAAGATATGTGAACATATTTGGGGAAACCGTACCAAGAACGTCCATCACAAACAAGATCCAAAGAGTGAGAGACAAAAGCATTTAAGCAAATATGGAACTTGTTTGAGCAACATGCCACATAGGAAAAGATAATAACAATATCAATTCTAGGTGGCAAACCTCACATGTTCACATTTTCTAGGCTTGTAATATGCACAAGCTTATTACTCCCCCATAATGTGATAATCCATTTTTTTAAACAAGAGGCAAACAAACCAACTAGAGATAATTAATGGACATTATAGAATTTGAATTTCTCATGAGCATGACATACCACATAGAGAATAGATAATATTGATATATCATCACTAAGTGGTATTCCTCATGTATACACATTTTTAGGATTGTGAAGTGCACGAAGCATATCACCTCCCAAAATGGATAGTCCATTAATCTCTCAAAGAGAGCCAACAAGATAAGATATCAAATAAAAGCAATAAGGCTCAAACAAGTAAATGGTGTGCAAACCAACATACACATACTTGATTTCTCAAGATAAGTAAGTAGAGAGCACAACACATACAAACACTAGCAAGGTACAAAACCTAACACATGCAAGGGTGCAAGCAACTTTCAATGTATATATGATATAAAAAAGTTACCGCAAGGAGGAACATTGGATATGAGATAGAACAATATAATCCAAATGACTTGGCTTGAGAGAATATAATTGATGAAGATCCCTTAATTCTTCATGATGTAGCCAAGTCTCCAATGCCCTCCAACAACACCTATTGATCAAGTTTTAGCTTGTTGGTCCCCAACCAAGTTGGGTCCTAAGAGGTTAGTCACAATAGGCTTGGCAACCCAAATGGTTCTTTTCTTGACACCACTTTGAGTACCAACATATTTGGCAAACACATTGCCAACCTTATCCTTCCGAAGAGAATAAACATCATCAATTATAATGGGGTTGGATAAGGTACCATTAGTGCATGAAGAAGCAAAGTGGCCCTTCTCACGGCATATGTAGCAACATTGCTTCCTCCTTCTTCTTAGTTGGAATCTGACTTGAGGAGGGGTAGCTTGATTCTTCTTGGGAAGTGGCCGTTCTTCAACTTGAGGAACTTGAGTTTGAGCTTGAGGCTTCTTCCCTTGTTGCTTCTCACTAAGAGACTTCTTCTTCAAAGGGCAAGATCTAACATGGTGCCCTTCAACTTTGCACTTGAAGCAAACAATCTTGGCCGAATCTTTAACTTGTTCTTGGCCCTTTTTCTTCTTGTTATACTTGGACTTGTTCTTGATATTGGAGTTGAATCCAAGTCCACTCTTGTCATTGGGGGTCTTTGAACACTCAACATATTGTCAAGTGTAGAATCCCCAACATGACGTTTTCCAAGTCTTTCTTCAAAGAAGTGACTTGGGCCTTGAGCTCTTTTAATTCCTCTACATGGTTAGTATCAACAAAAATACTAGATGAATTAGATGTTTCATTGTTGGAGCAACAAGGTAAGGAAAGTAATTCATTACAAGATTTAGCAAAAGTATGAGATAATGAATTACTAGGACAAACACAAGGCAATATAGCATTTTTAGTAAAAGTTGTGCCTTTGTCCACATGAGTCTCACAAGATGTTAACTTTGTAGTGATAGCCTCATGAGCTAACTTTAGCCTAGCATGGGATGCTAGAAGATCCTCATTAGAGCTAGATAGCTTTTCATGATTTTCTTCCAATTTCTCATACTTGCTAGTTAACAACTCAAGTTGAGCCCTTAGCTCAACATTCTCTTTCAAAATAGATGCTTCACATGATGTGGAGTTACACTAGTATAGAAAGAGCTAATTGGCAACGTGCCATTTTTGCACATAGCAACGTGTGGGCATACGTTGCCCGTATCACGCTGCTGCTATTTTTACTGGCAACGTGTACTAGGGCACGTTGCCAGGGTCCATAGAAGTGGCAACGTGTGATAAGCGCGCGCGTTGCCAAAGTTCACATATCGGCAACGCGTGCCGGGCTTACACGTTGCCAGCGTTGGATATGTAGCGGCAACGTTGTTTATGTGCACGCGTTGCTACATATTTTTTTAATATATATAATTTGTAAATAATTTATTTATTTCCCGCATTCGCACAGTAAATTAACAGCAGCATATAAAGTGTACGAAATAGCAGCAATAACATACAATGATACAGATGAGTAGGTACGCATCGAAAGTCACACATAGGTACATAATTGAGTCATCCATGTGCTTACAAAGTCACCAAACATCAAGAGTTTTCATCCTAAGGTAGTTCGCTCATCATCTAAAGCATGATGAGATACAACAGAAACATAATGACTAGTAGCAAGACAACGGTAATGAAGTTCTTCAACAAAAGGACCACCTCCCAGCTAAGGACTCCAAGTGGCTTCCTTATGAATGACTTCTGAATATTGCTCGGGAACTTGTGCACTGCGGGTGACAAAGATGTGTCATAACGAACAGTCAGGGAAAGTATGAAACATATTTAAAAGCATGCCTGATTCATAACGTAAGAAGTTCATGTTGTAAAGCAAAAAAAGTTTGCACTTTAGTTTGATATCTTTGGCGGCCGCTCCGGAAGAATGTCACCTAATGGGGCAAATGGCCTCATGTCGCCCTGTCCCTCTAAGCGTTCTTGTACCTCCGCCTTCGTTAATTCCTTGGCGTGGAACATTCCGTTGGGTAGAACGACATCCGTGTAGATGTTTGACGCAAGCGACTGTTGGATGCGACACAGATTATTCCTAACCACTTTAGGCAAAGCCTTTGCCATGTCATTGCACCATTTGCGGATATGAGATTGGCCTTTATCACATGGCATGCAAAGGTTTTCTTGATCCTTTACTAACTGTTGTATTTGAAGCATGACATAGAAGGCATCGAGCTTAGTGTTCTCAGCTTGCTTGAGGCAGGGGAAATTGGTATGGTGGATGAATGCTAAGCTGCCTGACTTGCGCTTTTTGACTTTGAGCACGTTTCCACGCATGATGAACCTGGCGATACAACAATTCAGAAACTTCTCGATTCGCTCATAGTCCTCCTTTTTTGTCTTTGGGTACGAGTCCAAATACAAAGCTTGCGATACATTCGGATAAAGAACGATGAGGATGTCGCGGTCGCTGCCCAAAGGAATTGAAATCAACCATCATCCTCAAATACACCTTCATACGTGCAAAGGAATGATGGAAATTTGCCAGAGCAGAAAATGACTTACTTGAGAGAGAAAGGAAGGAGCATAATTTCCTTTTGCCTATTTTGTTGCATGAACATGTCGGCGATGTATTCCAGCAACAATTGAGTTCCTTGTGTGGTTGTCAACATGTTCTCATACAAGTGATAGGGGTCCGCTATCGCGATCTTTGAGTTACTCTCTTTTGAGATCATGTATGCTTGGTGAAGCGCATGATAGCGGATCAAGGGCGAATCAAGGCGATGCAAATGAAACAGGCCAAAGATGTCCTCAAATCTCAGCAAGATAAGATCCGTGGGGAATGTATCGACAAAGGACAAGCCCTGTGGGACCATAGCCACGAAAAGCGGGCGTCGATCTGTATCGGGTTGGGTAAGAAGATGGGTCTCATAGGACAGAACTCGTTCATGTAGGTGTTTTGCATCCCCAACCATTGTTTACAGCATACCGGGGGGTAGCATTGGTTGGCCCCCGATATGATAGTGTCGCACTTTAGGCCTGGTCATCCGTTCCATGTGCGGAGCTGGTTGGCTGTGGAACTTAGAGGTGTCAGCTTTGGTCTTGTTATACTTTTTTCGCACCTTTTTCTCCTTGGGCACGGGCGCCTCCTTCTGGGTGGGCACGGACGCCTCCTTCAGGGTGGGCACGGGCGCCTTACCATATAGACGCATTTAGCATCTTAGTCAATGTGCCCGGGCTAATCAAGGTGGTGGGCGACGGTTGGGTGAAGGCAGCTGGAGCCGTTTCTTGAGAATCATCGAACTCCAGAGACTTCTTACACTCACGCCGTTGTTCCTCCGGGAGGACCTCACACATTTCATTATCGGGATCATGGTAGGGTGAATCATCTTGCTGAGCACCCACAAGGTCATTGGCGCCGGTAAAGAGGTATTGATTAGCATGGTCTTCTTCCACGGCCTCGGCCGGACCAGCCTCCACAACGGTTGGACCTACTATTTTGGGTCTGCTTTGACCCAAGATAGATGGTGGCAGTTGTTGAGTGGTCCTACCAAGGCTTGGCGGCGTCGGGGCACCAGGCGTTGTCTGTGGGGTGGTCAAGTCCAAACGAATTTGTGTTTTCGGCCACAGAAGGAGCCAACCCCTGCATCATGTGAGCGTTGGGGGGCCTCTTCTATGCCATTGGAAGGTTGCTCAGGGGGAGGAATATGCTCGTAACCGGTAAGGCACGAGCCAGGTTGATCTTAACCATGTTAGGGGGCATGATTGAGAGTCCATGAATGATGCGGTCAGCTGGATTACATAACTCACCCTAACATTTCGAGCACTCAAATATGTCTTATTTGTAGCAAGTCATATGCCAAAATTCAAGAATTTTTTTGGCATGACCTTTGCTAAAAATAGGACATATGGAGTGCCCGAATTTGCCGGAACGGAAGTTAATCAACATTCCGGCAATCTCAAGGGCCTCATTCCCTGCAAACATACCATAAATGGCACCAAAATGGCACGCTTCTCATTTGCATATATAATGGCACCAAACATACACAAATCATCCAAAATATCCCTATACAACAAACCTATACAACAGGATGGCACCACAGATACACCAAATGGCAGCACACATACACAAAAATCTTGCTGGCCATTTCATCGAACAACTTCAGCTCAGGCGGGAGCATACTATTACAGGCAAAAGCAGAGAGAGGCCGGCGGCGAGCACGGGCATCCGAGCCGGTCGACGGCGACAGAGAGGGAGGGAAATGCTCACCAGGAGATGGACCCGGCGGCGTCGGAGGAAGCTAGCTCGGGGACGGCGCGCGGCGTAGATCCTGGCCTCTTGCTCTCGGACCAGGGCGCAGCGGCGCACGTGGAAGGCGACGGTGATGCGAGTGGAGTCCGACGGCGAGGCGAGTGGCCGGCGACGGCGAGGCGAGTGGAAGGCGACGGCGAGGCGAGTGCGAACAGAGGGGCAGCGCGGCGCAGGCGGTTTGGACTGTTTGAGCAAACAATTGCAGCGCAAGTCGATTTGGGAGGGACGAAACATGCTGGCAACGTGTGACACCGGCACACGTTGCTACTACTCTGACATTGGCAACGTGTGACGCCAGCACACGTTGCCATTAGAGTACTACTGGCAACGTGTGCTAAGTGCACGCGTTGCCACTACTTTTTACCGAGCCTCGCGGGCAGAAAATTGGTACTGGCCACGCTTGACCCAAACTACACGTTGCTAGTACACGACTATTGGCAACGCGTTTTATATTTACGCGTTGCTGTGCTGTAGTGGCAACGTGTAGCTACCACCACATGTCGCAAACACGATGTTGCCACTAAGGGTTTCCCTACTAGTGTTAGTAGCACAAGCATTATTAATATTAGAAAAGGAAGAAGACAACTTGGCAAGCTCATCATTCAACCTAGCATTTTCCTCAATAATATTAGCATGATCACAAGAGGAAGTAGAAGAGCTAGGCATATCAAGTTTAGATGGTTGAGTTTGAAGTTGATCATGTGACTTGATAAGGAGAGAGTGTTCACTTTCCAAAGCCTTATGAGCTTTGTCAAGTCTCTCTATGTCCTCAATTAATCTAGCATTGCCAACTCCAAATTCAACCTTTTCCTTTTTAATCACTTTATACTTTGCAAGAGCATGATCTCTTTCCTTAATGATTTTAGCAATAATTAGATCATTTGCTTCATCAAGAGATTCAAGTTTCTCCTCAAGAGACACTCGGAGCTCATGTTCTTCCTCAAGAGCATTTTCTAAGGATGCTTTTTCTATAGCATCCTCTCTTTCAATTCTTCCCTTTTCTTCAATGATATCCTTGCACTTAATAGCAAAGGTCAAAATTTCACATAAATGAGAGCAAGCTTGACTACCTTTAGGGAGAGCACCGAATACCATCTCACTCTTCTCCTTTAAGGAGTCAATATCATTCTCTTTTAATCCATAATAATCCTCATCCTCATCATCACAAGATGTAGAGGGTTCCAAAGGTGGAGATACCTTTGAATCCTTAGCCATAAGGCAAAAGTGAGAAATGGACGATGAAGTTGAAGATTTACTTGAACCACCATTGCGAAACATGTCTTGTTCCAACAAATGTTGGGAAGCCTCTACATTGTTAGCCACACAAGAAACAGAGGATATGGAAGAATTGTTTTCATGGCAACAAGACATAGGAAGCATATCATCATGAGATTTAGTTAAACAAATATTACATGATATGCAAGGACTATCAACCCTAGCATGTAAGTCATTTGTCGTGCTAGAAGAGTTTAAGTCCAAAGATAGAACATTGCAATGAGATAGAGATGAAGTATAGTCAATAGTGGATTCACCATCAACAATGCAATTTCTATCACCACTCACCATATCATTACCTTGTGACAAATCACATGTTGGTGAAGTGGCACAAGTTGTGAACTCATCACGCCCGGAAGTGGAGGGAGAACAATCATCCTCAATAATATTGGACACTTCATATTTATCTTGAAACTTGGTCCAAAGTTCATGAACGCTCCGAAAAGGCATGATTGAAGCAAGAACTACATCGCTCAAAATACATATAAGACCATTAGATACTAGAGTATCGAGATGTGAGTTTTCCTCATCCTCTATAGATAATTCTTGGGAATCCATTGGAGAAGAAAAACCCATATCTACAATACTCTTTATGTAATTTGGACCCATGGCCCTAAAAAGATTAAGCATGCGAATTTTCCATACATCATAATTTGTGCCATCGAATATAAAAGTGGGATCGTGCACTAATTCTCTAAACGACATCTTTACTCTCTAGGCGGTAAAGCCCAATAAAGAGAGCCCAGGCTCTGATACCAATTGAAAGGACAAGGATATCGCCTAAAGGGGGTGAATAGGCGATTTCAAACTTTTCCGGTTTAGGCTTGATAAATGCGGAATAAAACTAGGTGTCTTAATTTAACAAGCACACAACCTAAATATACTAGGCTCACCTATGTGCACCAAAAACTTATGCTAAGTAAGACAAGTAACAAGGTGATAGCAAGATATAAGACTTTAAGCACAAAGGCTATCACAATGTAAAGTGCATAAGTAAAGAGCTCGGGTATAGAAATAACCGAGACACGCGGAGAACGATGATGTATTCCCGAGTTCCTACATTTTAGGGGAGTACGTCTCGTTGGAGGGGTGTGAGTTTCAAACTCAAACGCCACAAATGGCCTCACCCTATTCTCCGATGAACCTTGCCCAGAAGTTCGGTAGACCTTCCACTATTGATTTCCTTTTGGGCGGAAATCGAGTCCCTTACAACAATCTTGTGGCACAACCCACAAAAGGATTGGGAGCTCCCAAGTGACCACAAAAGGTCCCAACTATCCACAAAAGGTCTTGACCACAAAGGTCACAAGAACACCGTCTAGGGTCCAACGACCCATGAGTAACAAGCTCATAAACTTTCACTTCCACGAATCCTCGTGGAGAGAGCAAACCGATGCAACAGAATGCAATGGCAAGAACACAAGAAGTGCTCAAGTCCTTCACTCTCAAATTTCAACAGAGCAACAAATACTTATGGGGAATAAGAGAGGAAGAACAAATGAGGAGAAACACCAAGAACTCCAAGATCAAGATCTACTAGGTTCCCCTCACTTAGATGAGAGATGGATTGATGGAAATGTAGATCTAGATATCCTCTCACTTTTCCCTCAAAGATATGCAAGAATCATGGGAGAAATTGAGAGAGGGGCAAGCTTTCCAAGATCAATAATGGTGGGAGAGAGAGAGAAAAACGAGCAGCTCAAGGTTGAATAAGGGGAGGGGTATTTATAGCCCCTCCCATGAAAATAGCCGTTGCAGCCATACTTAGACCGGAATATCCGGTCCCTGACCCAAATATCTGGCCAAATATCCGGCCGAGTACGAAGGCTCGCGCCGTGAATTCCTTAGCTGATTTTCTGAAAAAAACTGGGGAGGACCGGATATTCCGGTCCCAACTAAACCCGTAAAATCCGGTCCGGCCGGATATTCCGGTCCAAGACAAAACCAGAATATCCGGTTTGCTGAAAACTGACAGAAACAGCAAAACGGAAACTGCAATATCTTTTTCATCCGGACTCCGATTTCGATGATCTTGGGCTCGTTGGAATCGCAAGAAAGATCTCTACAAGATCATGCAGAGAAACATTATAGTCCATCATGTGAGGAGAAAACCACAAGGAGAGAGTTTGACCTCTCTTAGAAAAGACAAACCGGTAAAACCTCCAACATAAAAAACGGAATAGGATATGCATATGAAATCCGTTTTTGATGAACTAGAGCTTGGTATGGAGATGAACACAAGTTCTAAATTCTCACATGGATAAAATCCAAATAAGAACCAAGAAAGATGATATGCCAAGTATGCAAAGGTTTGAGCTCTCCACAAAGATGCGATCAAGTTACTTACTCGAGAGACCCTCTTGATAGTACGGCGTCTAAACTATAACCCGGTCTCCCACTAACACCATGAGACCGGTAAAATAGAAATCCTATCAAGATCATACCTTTGCCTTGCGCATTCCACTTGAGCTAGATGATGACGATCTTGACTCTCTCAAGTTGGAACACCTTTCTTGATTGTGCTTGCTAGCACATGCTTGATGAAGGCAACTCTAAATACTCCCCCATACTCCATTATGGGAGAGTCTCACTTAGCTACGTCTTCATGTATCTATTGCAAGCTTCAATCAAATGATATCTTCCGAGGTGGATCATGTTGAACTTGCACTTCATCTTCTTCTCTTAATATATATGATGGCTTGGAGATAAACATGAATGTTCACTCAATCTTCTTTTCCAAGCCACACTTGCAATAAGCTCGACTATACATATGATCATTCTTCATATAAACCCTTGAATAGAGCATTGATCATAATGTAATCTTCTAGAGTCCAACACATGAATTCCAATCTTTTTCCATGGACAAGATCTATAAGAATATCTCAATGCAAACATTAGTCTATAAGGATTGTCATTAATTACCAAAACCACACATGGGAGCAACATGCACTTTCAGTCGCTGCGTATTTTCTACAGTAGGTCGGGGCACATTTGGTATTTCGTGTCGTCGTCAGGTACGTTGCACTGTTCGTGATGTCAGGGAGAATTCAGGCCTGATTTCTGCGTCCGAGCTGGCCTCCCTCCATTCGTCGGCGGGTACGTTGCACTGTGCTGGTAGTCAGAATAAATTCGAGCCCGATTTCGCGTGTCCTAGCTGGCGTCTCGCCATTAGTTCATTAAGATGAAACTGACCTACCCGTATTGAATAGTTGCCTCGACGCTACGATATTTAACTGGGGGTATATATGTCGTGTTTTGGATCTGAGGGTTACCGCAGCCTCCATTTCCCCCCGTTTCTTCTTCCTCTCCGTTCTAGCTTACTGTTGCTGCATTTGATCGGTTCCCTTTGTTGTTTGCTGTTGTGATTGTGCTATTGTGTGATTTTTGGGAGTTTAATTAGTTTTGTTTTCCACGGCCCTCTCCTCGTGTAGTTTCTTCGTGTTCCCTTTTGTATTTACGATCCGTTGCTTTGCACTATCTTCCTGTCGTGTTTCTGACGTGTTTTCTTTTGTTTTTCCCTATGTTGATGCAGGCCGACTTCTTGCTGTAGATTGATCATGTCTGCGTGTCGGCTTTGCCCCGGGCTGTAAAATCAGGTATTTTTTCTGTTTTCTTTCAGATCGTGTTCATCCTGTTGTGAATCCTTGTGTTCCGTCCACGTGTGCGCTGTCTGTGGACGTTTTGCTCCGTTGTTTTACGTGTTCCTTTTTGTCTACGGATCGTTTCTTTGTACCATCTTCCTGTCGTGCTGCTAACAATTTTTCTTTTGTTCTTCCTCATCTTGATGTCGGCCGTTTGTGGCTGCAGATTTACGTTCTTAGTGTTCGCTTTTTTTTTGTTGTGTTTATTGTATTTCTCGATTTTCTTGTAGCCGTATCGTTTTGGACGGTGAGGTGTTCGTTGCTTTCGATCGGTGCTTTGTATCGTGTTCCTGCCGTGTTGCTAAAGATTTTTTCTTTTGTTTTTCACTGGCTTGATGTAGGGCGGTTTCTTGCTGCAGATTTACGTTCTTAGTGTTTCCGTTTGCTTATCTCTGTTTATTCTATTTCTCGATTTTTTTGTCGTATCATTCCGTGCGTGCCGGCTTCATCCCGGTTGTAAATTCATTTTTTTTCTTTCATTTCGTATCGGGTTCATCCTGGGGGAATCCTTTCGTCGGTGAACGCGTCTTTTTTCTCTCTTTCGTTTCTGATTTGGTTCATCCTGCTGGGAATCCTTTCGTCGGTGAACGTGTGTGTTATTTCTGGACGTGTTCGGTTATTTTCTTGGTATCTTGCTGCGGGTCCTTTGCGGTATAAGTACGTGCGTTTCTATGCCATCTTTCTATTTGAGTTCCTCTGTCGGCTTTCTATTTCTGGTGTCTATATTCCGTGCGATTGTGTTTTACCTTTCATTGGTTATTTTCTCATGTGGTTCTTGTCTGTATCAGAGTCACCGAGCCAGCAAGCCAAAATTGGCGGGACTGATCTTCTCCGTTTGACTGTGCATCGAACCTGTCTTATTCGTTTCACTGTGCATCGACTCTCCGAACTCCCTCAGTTTACATATAGTATGTGTTTTGAGCAATGCACATATACGAATGTAAGCCTTGGTAGAGATAAATTAGAGTGTGGATGGGCCCTGGAGTATTAAATACATGCATGGCCAGCTACGGTTGGTGGAAAGAATTTATTGCATGATAGGTCCAAGGCTGGGTCATTTTGGTAAGCCAAGTTCACAACGCGAATTAAAAGTAATCTTTAAAAATCTAGAACACAAAATAAATGTAAACGGAGGCAACACATGCGTTTTTATGCCGTCTTTCTATATGTGTCTGTCAATCGGCTCTCTATTTCTTGTGTCTATTTTCCGTGTGATAGTGTTTTACCTTTCATCGGGTTTTTTCTCCTGTGATGCTTGTATGTATCAGATTCACCGAGCCGGCGAGCCAAAATTGGCGAAACTGGCCTTTTCCGTTTACTGCACTTCGATCCTGCCGACTCCCTGGAGTCGGCGTGACATACTTTCCTCTGGCAACTCAGTGGAAAATAAAATTGACATGACAGTACGTGTTGTTCAACATGAACAATTTAACGGATCCACAGATTTCATTAGCAAGAATCGTCTCACTATTTTTTCCCTGTTACTTCGTTTGTTTCTTCGTAGGTTGTCGGTTCGCTGGATGGATCTTCGTTTCGGGGATTAAGGCGGTTCATCCTCCTTGGAGATTTTTGGCCTCGGAGGTACCCGCCGGTTCACATGGTATGGCGAGCCAAGATCGGCGGGACTGGTCTTCCCTGTTTTACTATGCATCGAGCCCGCCGACTCCTTGGAGTCGGCTGGACTGGCCTTCTCCATTTTTATTGTGCATCGACCCCGCCGACTCCCTGGAGTCGACGGGACTGGCCTTCTCCTTTTTACTGTGCATCTACCCCACCAACTCTCTGGAGTCGGCGTGACATTCGTTTCTCCGGCAACTCAGTGGAAAATAAAACTGACTACATTGCTTAAGATTGTTGTATTTTGATGTTGTGTTTGTCATATGTTTGTGTTCTGCCTTTTTCCTGTTTATGCGGTGGGTTTGCCTCAGTTTGTGTTCATGTGACGTGGTGTGTTTGATCTATCTCGGTTGCTTACATCGTTTTCTTCCCTACAAATTGCCTTGCCGGATCCTTCGCTACCGGCTTAATATGTTACGAGTGTATGTGTTTCTGTACTATTACATGCACCGTATGGTCACGCAGACTCCCTGTAGTTGGCGTGCGGTTCGACGGAGAAGCCCAGCGCCGCCGGCTCTAGGGAGTCGGCTGGATTGGCCGGGAATTAAGATGGAGAAGCCCAAACTCTAAGCTTGGGGAGATCTCGGTCTTGATAAGTATGATCTTTTTAGTCCCGTAACCTTGGAGGGGGAGATTCGCTATGATGATACCTTCACTCCAATATATGGTGATTACAATGATAAATATGATATTTTCGGTTTACCTACTATTGGCAACTCAATGGAAAATAAAACTGACGTGACGGTACGTGTCGTTGAATATGAACAAATTAACGGATCCACGGATTAATCGTTACCAACCAAAACCAAGGAAAATTTTCCCTTGATTGTTTGACTATTTTTCCCTGTTACTTCGTTTGTTTCTCTCTAGGTCGTCGGTTCGCTGGATGGATCTTCGTTTCGGGGATTATGGCGGTTCATCCTGCTTGGAGATTTTTGGCCTCGATGGTACCCGCCGGTTCACATGGTATGGCTGTCCAATCTGTTTTTACATTACATTGCTTAAGATTGTTGTATTTTGATTTTGCGTTTGTCATATGTTTGTGCTCTGTTTTTTCCTGTATATGCGGTGGGTATGCCTTTTTTTGTGTTCGTGTGACGTGGTGTGTCTGACCTATCTCGGTTGCTTATCTCCATTTGCATATTTGAAACGTGTTTGCTATGGTTAATTTTTAAAGCGTTTTTAACTGTAATAAGATGAGGATTAATTCAATAAATAGAAGTATAAATCTTTCGTTAGTTTATCGCTTTTATTCATCTTTACTAGCTGTTTTGTTTTTGAAGCCCGTCTTGGTTGCCGGCCTATCTATGCTGTTACATGATTTTTTTTTCTCGACTGATATGGGCTTTTCCGTCTCAATGCACCATCCAATCACGCCGACTCCCTCGAGTCGGCGCGAATAGCGAGGGAACAACACTGTCGGTTACTGTCCTGTCGATCCTCAGCGGCAAAAGAGTGCCAAACGCCACACATGTCCCAGGACAAAAACAAAAATATTTTTTTGCCGCAATCACAACTATACAAGCCTGTTTAGAGTAGTCGCTGAACAAATAACATCCTGACAAGAACATAGCATAGTAATATTGTCACTCTTCTTTCATCTCTTTTTTAATCTCTTTTTTGACTTTCTGTTTGATCTCTTTGCTGGCCTCCTGGACGTCGTCGCTGACCTTCTCAAATTTCAGCTTGATGTACTCTTTCTGGATCTGCACCTTGATAGCGAAGAGATCACCAACGTGAATTTGCGTTTGTTCGAAGAATAGATCCCAGTTCCCAATGAACTCGACGTAATCTTCTATTATGCGATATGTTCCCATGATCTAGACAAATTCTCTCGGGTATAGACGACAGGTCCCTTGTAATGGAAGTATATAACCATCTACTACCTGAATCTTGTGATGCTGACCAAAATAACATGAACATTGTATCCGGAAAGTGTAAATGACGGCAGAGTATCAGGAAAGTGTAAATGAAAAAGAAAAGTGTGAATGATACCAGAGATTCTATATCTATACTATTATCCTCAATCTTGCGCACGTAGAACTGAGCGATCTCAAAGAACTCGTCAGCATCCAATTCCCTTGTGGCCTCTTTGAATAAAATGAAAGATATCACATTCATTTCTGAAAAGCTGACATCTCTCGGTTCATGAAATATGGTTTTCAAAAGGGCTGGCTTGCACCATTTAACAATATGTTTACACTCTGATCAAAGAGACGAAAACAATAAGTTTGAAATATGTGAACTACTGAATGTGTAAGAAAAATAACACAAACTAACATACCAGAGTATTGACCAAAAGGTTTGGTAGCTTTGCTTGCGTCAGTCACTTCAACGTTAAATACATGTTGATTTTCATCATACTTGAATTTGACAACATCACCGATTTCGATACCATAGCATATACACAGTGCTCTCCACTGTGTTCCACAGATATAGGTTCGAACATGGGTTAACCTTGAAGTAGTATTTAGCGGCTTACACATATTAGTCCAATCAATTTCAGTTTCCCACTTTTCTAGGTAGAAGTAGTATGTGTCTCCCTTTGGACACTTAGCCTCCATCCAGTTCTTATGAGTGTCAACTGCCAGGTTCTCTAGAAGATATTTTAAATAGCAGGGCACAATCTGCATGTAATGAAAAAAATGGAGAAACTAATAACACACGACTTGAAGGGAAACAAATGGCATTCACTCGAATCTGCAAGGCAATACTTACAACTTCCTGTTGGTAATTTTCGTATTCAATCAGGACTCTAAAAGTATTTAAACGGCGGCTGCTTCTACGACAGAAAGTTGTTGTGTGAATGCACATAGGACATTCGTCGCCTTCCGTTTCCTATTTTCAAAAGCAATAACAAAAGAAATTTTGAGCCACGTAAACAGGGAAATTTGCAGACCTTGGGTTTTTTCCCCATTTCACAAGTCAAATAGAAAGTCAAATTAACCGGCGTATAACGCACCGTTCGGGGTCTCTAACAGGTAAATGAAACATGTACAGAAGATAGCACTGACCATTCAAATGGGGTTGATGAATTGGTGTTGGAACCGTCGTCGACTGAAAAACCCCAACGGCGAAGGCGGCTGTACAATAACCTCGTCCGAAAGTTGCGAAGAGTTCCTTGTCTGTTCCTCCTTTTCGACAGGCGACGGGAGATGGGCGACGGCGATGGCGATGGCGATGGAATCCCTCTACGCTTTGAATCACCCTGCTCTGCGTCTTGAATCCCAGGACACCGCTTACATACGATCGATGGCTTAATAATGACCCAATGTGTGTGTAGGTAGCGCCTGTGTGTGTAGTAATAAATCTGCTCTCTCGGACGTGTTTCATGAGCCGACTGACGCTTTGTTTAATGATGTGCCCTCTGTAGTTGGCGTGTGGGAGGCCGTGGTGTCATGATGATATTCGTTCCTTCCCGCGGTAGGGTGGCGAGGGTCTGCGCGTATTCTTGTCACTCAGATGAGTGGATCTTTTAGGCATGCGGTTGGGACGGCGTTTAAAGACAGAGGTAAATAATTCAGTCTTAGGGTAAATCTAATTCCTTGACGTGTTTTTTTGTTTCTTTCCCATGTCCTGGTTCGATCTCTTCTTTTCCTCTATTCAGTCGATCCAGCAAGGAATGCTTGCATACCATTTAATAGTTACACGAATCTGTTTTATGTTTATTATTTGTCTAATTTGGTTTTTGACCTTATATATGATTATAATTATTTCTACATGTTTTTTGTAGTTAAGTTATTTCTTCCTGTTGATTATTAGCATTGTGTATGCCGTGTCGTTAAAACAGGTCTATATGTATAGACATCCTCATAGTATCTTCCCTTCCCCATACGTGGCTAGCCATAACCATAGGTCTGCTAAAGTAAACACTCCCCATAATAAAACTATAGACGGTCAACCATGTATGGGTAAATGGACATATCCTCCGTTTGTTTGGGTCTTTGTTTGTACGTACCATGTGCATGTTGCCTTGGCGAATCTATTGCGTGCATGTTAAGACGTCTTTCCCTTTGTTTTGTAGGTGTGTGGGAAGACTTCTTCCTTACAATCGGCCGTGCCGGTTTAATCGATCCGGCTTTATTAACTGACATAGTTTTCTTCCATGCAAGTCCCTTGCTTCGTCATAGTATCTCCATTTACCCATATGTGGTAGACCGTCTACATTTTTATTATGGGGAGTGTTTACTTTAGCAGACCTGTGGTTATGGCGTTAGATTAAGCCGGCGACCACCACCGTCGGGGTTGAAGCCGCCCTTAGGGTCGAAAGTTTTTGCGGCTGGGTAGGTTTTATCGGTTTTAATCTGATGAATATTAATGATTTTCACAAGCGCGGGATTTGTTCAATGTAATCTAAGCCTCTTCCCGTGTTTGGTGTAGAGATGGAAAGAATAATAAAGTTCCAGCCGGTAAGAAGGTTCTGTCGTTTCGGGAGGAAGTCGTGAAGCCGATTTCGCAGGTCACGACTGACGAGGCGAGTTTTTACAATTGAGGAACCTATGAGAGCACCTCCATTAAGTGCAAACCGGCTCCCATAAGGAACTCCATGTAGATAAGGAAGTCGGCCAACTCGGTGAACATCGGCTTAAATGTGATTATAGGGTAGGTAAGGAGATAAGCAGGTGGAGATAGTTAATGTGGGTAAGTGCTCTCCCTCTTCTCTCATGGCATTTTCTGTCAGTAATTATTACGGCGTATGTTTAACGGTGGGGCCCTCCTATCTCGGAGGGTCTACTTTGGAAAATTGACAACCAAGTCCCTTTCTTTGGAAGCCTGTCATTTCTTAAGCCAATGACATATTGTGATGTTATATGAATGGAAGCGGTTGGTATCATGTTAGCAAGTACAGTGATTGTTCGCGAACCCGATTTGATTATTTAAGATCTTCGAAGGAAAATACTCCCTCAGTTTACATATAGTATGCGTTTTGAGCAAATCACATATACCAATGCAGGTCTTGTTAGAGCTAAATTAGAGTGTGTATGGACTATTGTGCCCTTGGAGTCTTAAACACATGATCTAGTGCGGCCACGAAAACTATGCATGCATGGCCAGCTACATTTGGTGGAGAGAATTTATTGCATGACAAGCCCAAGGCTGGGGCATTTTGGTAAGCCAAGTTCACAACGCAAACTATGTATACGGAGAACGTTGAAGACATGTCGACAATAATACGGGGCATTAAGGGTGTTCGGTGGCCAGATCCAGCAGGTTGTTTCGGAGGGTCAAATTGCGGTTGCGCTCCTGTTTGAGTTCAACCTTAAGTTTTCGATTCTCCTTCTGGTGTTCCAGGTTTGCCGCAATCAACTCGTCGAGCCTCTTCATCAGGTCCGTCGAGGTTTCCTGTGTCATCAAAGCACACTTGTGCGCTGATACGTCCAAAACGTACATATAATTTTTGATGTTCCATGCCTGTTATATATTAAATACCACATGTTTTATTTACACTTTATATCATTTTTATGCATTTTCTGGGACTAACCTATTAACAAGATGTCACAGTGCCAGTTCCTATTTTCTGCTATCTTTTTTGTTTCGGAAATTCACTTCTGGAAATATTCTCCAAAAGGCACGCCAATTGACCGATTTATTTCTACATGGGAACGAAGCACCAGTCCGAAGGAGAAGCCCAGGAGGCAGCCCAGGAGAGGAGGCGGGCCCACGGCGTGGCCAGGGGTGGCCCCGTGCCGCCACCTCACCTAGCCCACCTGGTGTCCCCTGGAGCCCCTCTTTCGCCTATAAATTAAATCTATTCGGGAAACCCTAAATACCCGATCAAAAATCCACGAAAAGTTTCGTCGCCGCCATCATCGTCAACCCTAGTTCGGGAGGGTTCTGGAGTTCTTCCCGGCACCCCGCCGGAGGAGAAATCATCACCGGAGGGCTCTTCATCACCATGCCTGCCTCTGGAGTGATGCGTGAGTAGTTCTTCACGGGACTACGGCTCCATAGCAGTAGCTAGTTGGTAGTCTCTCCACCTTGTGCTATCATGTTTAGATCTTGTGAGCTGCCTAACATGATCAAGATCATCTTTATGTAATGCTATATATTGTGTTTGCTGCGATCCGATGAATTGTGAAGTTATGATCAAGTTTGTTCATCTATTTATATCCATGTTTTGTCTATGTTCATGTATGCTCTCCGTTGTTAGTAGATGCTTTGGCCAATTAGATGCTAATGACTGCAAGAGGGGGTATTTATGCTAGATAGTGGGTTCATGCCTCTAGAAGCCTGGGCTCGAGATGACAGAAACGACTAAGGCTGTAGATGTGTTGTTGCCACTAGGGAGAAAACAACTTTGCTGTGTCTATATGTCATATGCATTGTTTACATTACACACTTTGCTTAATGCTTTTATCTGTTGCTTGCAACTTAATACAGATGCAGCTAGTAAGCGGTCTATGTATATAATGCCCAATAGATCTAACAATGAACATGTTCTTATCATATCTTGCATTGTCATGCATTTGCACTTTGTCAATTGCCCATCTGTAATTTGTTTACCCAACATATTTATTTGTTTTATGGAGAGACACCACTAGTGAACTGTGGACCCCGGTCCTTTATTCTACACTGATAAAAACACCGTTTCCACCACGCTCTGTATTTATTTCCTCGCTGTTCCTTTTTGCACTCATCATTACTTTCCACACCATACGTTTAATCCTTTGTATTCAGCAAGCCGGGGAGATTGACAACCTTCCTGTTTCGTTGGGGCAAAGTACTTTGATCGTGTTGTGTGCAGGTCCACGTCAGTGATCGTAACGGCGCCGCTGACACCGTGTTGAAACTCTTCCAATTCCTACTGGTTGGATAACCTTGGTAGATTTCAAGAGAAAATTGCTGCTGCACTACTTCATACCTTCCTTTTGGGGTCTCCCAACGAACGTGTGTTTCCACGTCATCATGCGCCTGAAGGACCTCTACGGTGGTTTCCTTCAGGATCCTACTGAGCTCTTCATCACGCTCAGTTAACTGGCGGGTGAGGGCTCTGATGATCTTCATGTCTTTGGAATCCTCGTGCACGTTTCTACAACTGATTTTATGGAATCAACAGTTAAGCCAACTAAAAGAACAAGAGTGCGACTACATCGGGTAAGAATCGATAACAGAAATAGAAAATAGAAACCAAATGAATTGGATACCAAATATGAGATGATTCTAGACCCAACGACCCCCTCCTGGATGATCCAGATGCACCGCTTGCCTCGCTGCTGTCATCCATCTTCCTCTTGCCAGCGGGAGCGGGAGCGGGTTCTAGAAGCCATCAACGGACGAAGAGAGAGAGGATTGAGAAAAGGTGCACTACAAGCGCAACTCGGTAGCAAGCATAGGAATAGCAAGAATAAGAATGGGATTGAATTAATAACCGCGTGGAACTTAGGAGAATGGGAGCCAAGGAACCGTCCCACGATAACTCACGCATGCATGACCAGAAAGTGGAACCGTTCGGACGATGCAGTTTTGTGATAATTAACGTTGTCCCAATTTTGTGTTTTCTCACATCAACTTTTTTTGGTTTTCCTGGATATTTGCATGGCGTTTGTCGAAAAAATTGTTTTGTGTTTCTTATTTGTCTAATCTGGTCCTCGACCTTACATATGGATATAATTATTTAAACCCGTTGATTATTAGCATAATATATGGCGTGTCGTCAGAACAGGGTTCGGGGGTCTCGTGCGCCATGGCGCACCCTAAATCTAGTACCCATTAGACCTATGGTGGCCAAGATCAAGGAATCGACATACTAGAAACCTATATCAGATCTAGCCATATCTTTATGTATGCAACTGACTTATCGCTTGGTAATTCTAAATCCCCACCCGTGTATATAAGGGGGGAGGGGACCTACCAATTCGCACAAGAAGCTATCGTCTTTAGCCGTCATACACCAAATGTGAGATCCTTCTTTCGTAATAATCCTAAAAATATCTCTTTTCTATTAATATAATTTATACATATGCAACAAAACAAAAAAGATCAATCACATGTCATTCTTGAACAGAATCATTTACATGTCAATCAAAGTACACATTTGTGTTTTACCGCCAATAAGGTTATAAACCGTCTCTTGACACTTGAGAGTATTGTAGGCAATTTCTGACAAAACAACAGTTTCATAGTTGTTTGTTACAAGCAAACAACTTCCATCTTTTTATAATTTTCACCCCACGATTAGCTTTCTCACGGTTGGAAGCTCACGACTGTTTATCCAGAATCCATAACACACCCTACTAGGTGGACCGACCCAGCTGACCCACCGGATCACTCGGTGCCTGCTCAACCAATCAAAATCGCATTTGAGAGCCTGCGATCCACATGATTCACTGGCCTCAAACTTTTGGGTCGGTTCAGCGACCAAGCGGGTCGTATCGGACCATTCGTATCCCGAGGCGCCATGCTTAGGGCACCTCCAACGGTGGGCCGCATACGGACAGCCAAAACGGACCGATTCTGTCCGTTTGGGGCGGACCGCGGACAGATTATGGGCCTTTGTCCGTTTGGGGTGGGGGGTGCCCCCAACGGCCCGGCGCAAAACTGGTCCGTTTTGTAAAAAAATAGCAAAATGTGCCTCTTTGCCAAACATGAAAAACAAATAACCCATAGAATGACATTCAAATATAAAATATTTGTCAACTAAGCATGACATAGACATGTTCCAAATGAGCAAATGATACATAGTTCAAAATACAAATGATAGCAAATGATACAAAATAGTTTGACATAGAAACTAGATGCAAATCAAACATCACCACGGTCACGAATGATCTTTTGCTTCTTGAGTATCCAAGCTCTTGTCTCCGGATCCATGATGGTCAAGTCGGCCATCATGATCCGGTTCTCCTCGACCATCACCGCGAGCTTGACGCGCTCTGCCTCATTCTTGATTCGGTCCGCTTCTATCTCAAGCTTCTTCTTTTGCATCTCAACATAGCATGCCATGGCCTCCTCTTTATCTTTGCGTTTCTCGACATACCTTGCGGCGGTGGAGGACTCCTTGTTTTCGATCAACCCCCTCAACGTCGCCTCCAATTGAGCCGCGGCCGCTTCGCGCTTCGCATCTTGGGCCGTGGCCTTGTGTCCTCTCGGCCGCACCGCCCGGCCACCGGAGCCTTGGCCGAGATCGACCTCTTCATCATATCCGTTGGCCCTTTTCTTCGACCCTTCGCCCCCTTTCTTCAAAGAGTTGTATAGCTCGATCCATTTGGGGCATCCCTTTATCATCTCACAACAATGCGGCAAGTTGAATTTGGTCTTGTACACCTTCTTGAAGAAGTCCATTGCTTGACTAACAAGGACATCAATGCCAACCCCACTCACCTTCCGGGCCTTGATACGATCATAGGAGCCTTGAAATTTGCTACATTCGGTTTGAATGTGTGCCCACCTCTTGCTAAGAGAGCCCTCGTTCCGATCACTCTCAATTTGGTAAGGACGCAACTTCCTTATCTCATGGAAGTGCTTGTGAACCCGAATCCAAAACATTGAGCCCTTTTGTTGAGCACCAAAGATGGCATTTTGGCCGACCGTCATCCACGTCTCACAAAGGACTTTATCCTCCGTGTCCGTGTATGATGCCGTGCGGGCATTCCTCTTCTTGAGGTTGGCGACGAGGTTGGCGTGTTCCTCATCAAAGTCGAGTGGCTCATCGTCAATTGAGACACCCTCGGGTTGAGGCTCACTCTCGAATTGTGTCTCACCAAGGCCGGTTGGGTCTTGTATCTCGGCGTCTTCGGGGTTGATGAAGGTTGTGCCGTTGTAGATAATGTCATCCATGACATTATCGTCATTGTCGACCTCATTGAAGAAGGCCGGGTTGGACGGCGTCACGGGCGCCATCTCCTCAAAATCAAGCATCCGAGGATCGGGAATGGTGCCCGCCTTCAACATCGACCGGGTCTTCGTCTTGCCGCGCTCGCTGGCGGCCGGCGTGACGTTGAGGTCGAGGGGGGGCGCCGCATGGCCCGCGGGGACGGATGTGATCTCCGGTGACGCCTCGCGGGACCCGAGCCACGAGATCGCGCCCACGGTATGGGGCACGGCCGGCGAGGCCGTCGAAAGAACAGGGGACGCTGACCGCGGCGGCTTCCCTTTGACGGAAGAGGCCGAACTCGCCGCGGAGACCACGACAGCGGGGTCAGTGGAGTGGATGAGGCCGCCGAGGTGAAGCACCACTCGGGCCGCGGCCTGAGTGGCTTTGAGGTCGGCCGCCGCGCGGGCATGGATGGCGGCCATCCGCTCCTTCTCCTCGGCCGCCAAGACGGCAGCCTTGGCCTCGGCGTCCTTCGCCCGCTTCTTCTCCCTCCGCTCTGCCCTCTTGTCGGACGCCGGCAACCGCTCCTTCTTCACCTTCAACAGGGCGGCGCCGGTTGCGGCCGTGGCCTCCGAGAGTCCGTCCTCCATCGTGGGCGGCAGCAAGGGCGGCGGCGGTAGCTAGGGTGGCGGAGGAGGGTGGGAGGCGGGGAGAGTTTGTGTGGCAAGGAGAGAATGTTTGGCTGGCTCCTGGCCCGGCGCGGACAAGGGCGGACCGAGAGCCTGTCCGTTTCTCCCCCAAATCTGGACCAAACTTGGGCCAAGTTTGGGGCCAAAAACATGTCCGCGCGGACAGTTGTCCCTTTGCGCCGACCCGTTGGAGCGGCTCCTCTATCCGGAAGGACAGATTAGGACAGGGCCTGTCCGTATGCGGGCCGCCGTTGGAGGTGCCCTTAACCCTGTTGGCCCGGCCTGGCGACCCTCGCCACGTCAGAAAAGTCCTCATGTAAAAAGGAAATTTGTGAAATAGTTTGTTCATTTTCTGCTCAAGATATAAATTTGAAAGAAAAATTCCGTCTTTCGGCGGAAGAACACACAGCGCCGCGCGTGCCATGATGCCATAGTCGGCAGTCGGCACATGTGGCTCCCAGACCGCCAGTCCTCTCCTGTCTGAATTTGTTTGTTTCACACCTATGGTACTAGAACCACTGCCTCTGTCTCACACTTTATCGATTTCCATGGTACTAATACTAGCAGGAGATATTTCTCCATTTACCGACGGTTGATTCAGATCCTCGATCTCCGCGCGGCGCGCTGAGACACGACGCGAGGCGACAAGTCGGAACACATATGGCGCGCGGCCGCGCTCCGACGGAGCGGCTCCGGCGTGGGCATGGCGATGCCAACCTTTACCCGGGCAGGCGTTCGCAGCAACGTCCTCTCACTGCAGCAGCTCCATGGAGAGACATGAAACGTGGCGACTCGCTATCGCCCCGTCGTACTCACCGCATACCACCGCCAGCCTAAGGCTGCCGGTCACATGCGCGGGCGTTCGAGGGTACCTCGTCTCGTCTGCTCTCTGCTGCAGCCATGCGCGGCTGAGAGCGAAACTGAAACACTGGTCCCAAACTGAAAAAATAGAGAAACACTGGTACGAGGACAGCCTTGTTCGCTTGTCTCTACGCGTCGCGTGCTGCATATGCCACTGCCGCACGATGCTAGCTAGATTCAGGCAGGCAGTTGGCCCTCCTCCGGACACTTGTTCCAAACTGAGCTCAACGCCTGAACCTCGCCTACAGCTACATGCCTGCGGCACCGCATCACGTGACAACGTAGTATCGTTGTTTATAACCAAAAAAAAAAAAGACAACGTAGGCAATCTATTTGACTCATCTCATTAAGCAAGGAGAAGATGCAGGTTCATTGGGAAACTGGGCTAAAACAGTAGTAGTAAACACAACCTCACCGACCGTCATGAAACATGACCGTTTTGAGGGCACGCACTGCCAACCTATGTACCAACAAAACCTTCACAGACCGAAATGAGGGTTGTCGTCGAGGTTGCCCACAGCATGCCATTGCCATCGCTCCTGTACAAGCCAGCGACTCCAACTCCGCCGAAAAAACAACCACCAATGAACACGTCACCACAAAGTTCTCGTGTAACTCACGTTGGACTACACCAAACAGTCGACCCTTCGCACAGAAAGCGGCAACTCAGATCGTGAAGACAACTTCCGGTGAGGAGATATATCGAAATCTATGATACATCACTTCACATCAAAATCAATCATTATTAGGCAAGTGATTGATGGTTCTACATGATATATCACGGTATCACAGGACGCAGCTAACAATATTAATTTGCTCATTGTGGAACTTTGATGTCGGTCAACATTGTGCTGGTCAGTTACACCAGTTTAGCTGTCGTTGTTCCTCACGTACGTGTTCGTGTTTTGCTTGCACTGAATTGTAGGAGCTAGTAGGGAGCTGGAGATGACGAGGAATGACAGTGACCCGACGAACCAGACCTGGGCACCTAGTTCTAGTTCAAAATGTTAAAAATAACCGGCTAATCGACGGTAGATCTGATTGAATACTACTTCCTCAAACTTAGTAAAATGTACCGTAAATGAACTCCCCAAATTTATTGATGCGAATAGTAGATTGTTCCAAAAACATTTTACTTATTCTTCAAATTAAATAGGAGACGCACTACTGGAATTTGCATAAATATAGAAACAAATATGACTGATGAAAATTCCAAAACAATGTTTCCATATTGTAGTCCGGTTTCATGACACAACAGATACAAGTGAGTAAGATCATATAATAATTGGGTTGAAGAGTGGATTTAGTCGGAAGAGAGTTAGATCATGCAAATCAAATAAACGACATAAAGTATTGAGTAGTATGAGGATGTTGCAAGGAGCAATAATAACATGTTGGCTAGAGTTTCGTGGTGCAATTGTTATTTCTGAGATGATTTGAAGTAACTTCTTGATTGATTATAATGTTGAAACTATGTAGAATCCAAGTAATTTTTTTTGACTTCGGTATGTTGCATTAATCTATGTGGAATCTAAGTCTATGTACCCATTGTAACATGAAAAAAATGTCAGCGAGAGACTTGAATGATGAACGGGTGATGGCGGGTAGAGAGGAAAAACATGTACTCACTCCGATCCAAAATAAGTGTCGATGTTTTGAACTAAGGTTTGTTCAAAACAGCGACACCATGGATCAGATGGAGCAGTAAAATAATGCTGCCTACAATTAATAGTACATGAACTTCTAAAATATGTGAGATGGTATTTTTTTGGAAATGGAAGAACTCTTCCAGAAATTTAAAGATTCCACTCATCTTACATTTTATAATATCTACGAAAGTTAGAAAATGTTATGACTAAAATTCTGTTTTTCCAGTATCTATCAAAATTTATTTCATAAACATATATAATACGCGAAAGACAATGGCCACGCATTTGTGAGTGCCATCTTGCTAGTTTTATGTGAATAAAACATCGTCCCAAATTTATTTACGCGACTGCATGGATCAATGACGCGAAAAGAAAAGATAACCATTATTGTGACAGACTGATAAATTAGATTACACAAAGCTGCCGCTGCCTGCACCTCTCACTCTCACTCCTCATCTCTCTTCGCAATGCTTCACAATTCACATGGCATGCTTTCGGTCCGGCTAGCTCGATCTCTTCAGTGCAGGCAATGTTTCCGGCCAGCCATGTCCGCAGTCACAGTAAATGTGTGCTGTGTCAATGTTTCTGGCTGGAGGAGGAGTAGGAGGCGCAACCGGGGCAGAAGGCGGTTGTCGCTGTTGCGGATGGTCGAGGACGAAGTTGAGCATGCACCCTAGAAAGCGTCACGATCGACGACGTTTTTGTTCCTCGGCATCGTTCCGGGGACATCCCAGGCTCCCAGCGGGCGATCTCCTCGTCGTAGAGGTGACAGAACATCATCCTATAGCGCGGGAAGTTTGCTGGGTTGGACGGATCCTAGTCGCGCTCCTCCGGTTTCAGCTCCCTCCAGTAACGGCCGAGGGCGGCCGCGCATAAGCAGGTGTGATGTCGGGATGCCGCCGATGAACAGCAACCACTTCGCTGACGCGTGTATGTCGTAGCCGTTGTCTCCCAATGTCCTCTCGGCGGTCTTACCTCTGCACGAACACAAACATGGCGACTCGCTATCGCCCCGTCGGACTCACTGCATACCACCGCCAGTTAAGGCAGTAGGCCAGCCGGTCACATGCGCCGATGCGCGTCCTAAAGATTCTAGGGTACCTGTACCTCGTTTCTTCTGCTGCTCTGCTGCAGCCATGTACTCTTGAGACTGAACCTCATACAGTGTGGTCCTAAAAAAGAAGAAAAAAAGGTGAAACAGTGCTGCGGGGACAGCCTTGTCCGCTTGTCTACGCGTCGCCTGCATATGCCACTGCCGCACGCCGCTACCTACAACAGATTCATGCAGTTCGCCCTCCTCCGGACACTTGTCCCAAAGTTAGATTTTTTTTGCACTGGGGACCGAACAACATAAATAAGAGTATTTCCCCAACTTTATTGGTAGCACCGACACACGTTGCCGTCCTATTGGAAATGGTGACCCATACCCCTGACGGCTTGACCCCATTTTATTCACAAATACCACATATTTTTATGAAAATATAACAATCTTGAATAGTTTTAAACATACAAATTTTCACTAAAATTAAAGCACACAAATAAAATAATTCATACAACAATTCAAATAAAATAATGCATACAACAATTCAAATTAAATAATATCCAAAAAGTTCAACATCGAGACTCAGTTTTGGAATCCTTTGGTCGCCCACAAATATTTAACTAGATCATTTCATTTTGTAATTGATCATGAGTTTGTTCGTCACGTATTTCCACATGTATGGCGAGAAAATTGTCAAACTCGATCGACACCACATGATCGACCTCGGCAAAAAGGCCCTGCGATTCGTCATCAGTTAGCGAAACAGTGCGCTCACTCTCGATGATCATGTTAGCCATTTTAAATTTTTAACACAATCAGCCATGAGTCCATGACCTCTCTTGAGGTCGTACACGACTTACCACATCATGTGAAAATGTATCATGTATTGTTACCATATTTTGGCCTACTCACCAACAACCTTTTTTTTCTAAACGGAGGCAAATGATTTGACTCATGTCATTAATTAGGAGAAGATGATTGCCTGTTAAATAAGGGAAACTAGGCCGTAACCATGTCATGGAACATGATTGTTTCGAGGGTATACACAAGCCAACCTCTGTACCAAAACAAACTTTACACACACCACCCAAATGAGAGTTGTCGTCGAGATTTCCTACCGATGTCGTCGTCATCACTCCTCCGCGAGCCAACGACTACGACTTGGGCAAAGAAACAACCATCTCATCGAAAAGGTCTCGTGAAACTCACGCTAGACTATACCAAATAGTCGACTCTTCACGCAGAAAGCAGGGCAACTCCGACTGTCAAGACAACTTCCAGTGAGGAGATACATCAGATACATCACTTCACATCAAAATCAATCGTTATTCGGCAAGTGATTGATGCATCTCCATGATACATCACGTTATTACTGAACTCACTTAACAATATTTGCACATTGTGGTACTTTGATGTCGGTCAACATTGTGCCGATCAGTTCCACCATTAGGTGTCGTTGTTCTTGTCGTGTGCTTGTTGTGCCTACACTGCATCGTATAAGTAGGGAGCTGAAGCCGATGTGCTCGACGAACCACTCGGACATGGCGAGGAGTGACAGTGACTCGGTGGAACCAGACCAGGGCACCTAGTTGAAAATGTCTACAATAACCGGCTAATCGACGATGGATCTCATTGAATGTACTACTACGTCACAGCCCATGTAAAATGTACCGTAACGGCAGGCACTCCCCAAATTTATTGATGCGAATAATAGATTGTTCGAAAAACATTTTACACGAATAATAGTAGATCGTCCCAAATTTATTGATGCGACTGCATGGATCGGTGACACGAAAACAAGAGATAACAATTATTGTGACAGACTCATAAATTAGATTGCACAAAGCAGCAGCTGCTGCTGCCTCTGCACCTCTCACTCTCAATCGTCTTCTCTCGCGGCAAAGCTTCACATGGCATGCACTCGGTCCGGCTAGCTCGCTCTCTGCATACGGCAATACGTGCGGCCAGCCATGTCCACGCAGTCACAGTAGATGCATGTGTGGTGTGTACCACAGCCACCGCTGCTTATCGCAAGCTGCTCAACTTGAATTAATAACAGCACCGCTAAAATTAACCAAGCGAATCTACACTTGGTCAGCAATGGCAATGTCAGGCTTGATCGCCTGCTCCGGCCGGAGGTCATCACGGATCGCTTCTTCGTCAGTCGCCGCTGCTTGCTCGTCCACAGCCGTCGGCAGCACGTCGATGGCGATGGGGTGCACCTCCGCGCCGCCGCTGACCCTGCCCTCGGTGGGCGCGCCGCCGCCCTTGGTGCCGGCAACCTCCTTGACGTGCTCCGGTAGCATGATCTCCTGAAGCACCACCTTGGTCTCAAGGTTCTTGTTTCGGTACGCCATGTAGAGCGCCATCTGAGCCACGCCGAAGAAGAAGCCCAGCACGTTGGGCACCGCCACGAAGACGTCCTTCTTGAGCAAGCCGTACGCGAACCAGATGACCGCGGTGAGAACAAGGAAGAAGGAGAGCGAGAAGGGCATGAACTCCACGCTCTTGGTCCGGATCACAAGCCTCTGCATACATGGGAAACCAACCAGATGAATATGTTGCTCATAAATAAAGCTGCATCCATCATTTTGTTCGATAAGGGCTTAACGATTAGTCCTTACGATGATGCTGAGGGGAGCAGCGAAGACGCTGATCGCGACGGCGACGCAGATCCACCCGACGACCTGGACACGGAGGGCGCCCGCGGACACCAGCATGGTCACGAGGGCGATGAGGCCGAAGAGCCCCACGTCGAGGCCGAGGAAAAGCTTCGCCGTGAGGAGCCTCGCGCTCTTGGGGGCGTACACGAGGTACATGGCGATGTAGACGGTCTCGATGACGCAGCCGACGCCGTTGATGGTGAGGAGGAGCTCGGAGCCGGACTTGAGGAAGGCGTAGTACATCCAGAGCATGCAGCTGAAGAGCGTCACAAGGTACGGAGTCGACTGGAAGCCCTCCGTCGACTTCTTACGGTACACACGGTAGAACGTCGGACTGCAAGTACGTATATATATAAGAAAGAGTTAGTTAATAGACCAAAACATAACTGTTTTTTTTTTACTTCGAGCTAAGTAGTGGTCCAGTTCATGTAATCATTCAGGCAATCAGAGAACTGACATTGAGATCTGTGTATTCAGTACTAATAGTGACCCGGGGTAAGTTCCTTATTCCTACCCTTTGATATACTACTAGTGTAAACAATCTTCAGGGTTATGTTGTCTTCAGGTATATATAAGCAAGTCTTGAACAGTATAGTAGATGACAGTGACCGTTCCCGTCAATCATGTATCCAATGACAGTCTGTCGTCTTTTTTTAATAAGGTAATGCATGACTTGTTAGTCCGGATGTAAAATAATGTTCAAAAACACACATAAAACAAGATACATGCACGCATGGATCGATACACATAGATGTACACGGGCTTATTTCTGAAGACTGAAAAGAGAAAAAAAAAAGAAGTGGACAGATGGTGCTTACAGTGGTGAAAGGAATACCATCAGTGAGATAATGTTACCTGCAAAACCAAGCACGGAGATGGAGGTCGTTATTAATTAATCATGAGTTGTTGAACCAAAGCAAATATAAGAAACAGGGCAACAGAAGGAGATAGATTAATTAGAGCTAGCCGAAAAGCTTCTAGTGAGCGTACACACAACATGCATGTTGGTTGCTAGTAAAATGGAAAGAAAACCAGTTGCGTAAGTTTCTAGTCAGCTTACACACAATATGCATGTTTGGTTTCTTTTCATTGTTTTGGCATAACCACCTGATTAGAGATAGCCGAAAAGCTTCTTTTTGGCAGTTCCATTTATTCGGAACAGAAAACGCGGTTTTAAAGAAGATCTACGAAGACACACAAACAGGATGACCAGAAGCAAGGACGACGAATAATCTATCGTATAAGAAAATAAAACCACAACATATGCATGTGATTATTATTTCAAGGAAAGGAAAGCAGAGCAAATGTAGAAGTGATAGAACGAATCACATGCATATGTGAAGCATAGATGTGCAAGAGCATGCATGCATGTACCTAAGATACCAAAGGTGAAGGCCCAAGTGTGCTGTTCCATGTTCAAGAAGGCCATGTGTCTCTCTATCTACTTCCTGATAGATAGAGTAGCTAGGTTATGGTAGATCCCAGCAGCTGCCTCCCTTCTCCTCCTGCTCAATGAAGAGATCGAGCAGTCAATGGAGAGCGAGGGGTGTTGGGAGGGGGAGGAGAGATAGCTAATAAGCTGGCTTGTGGTCTTGCTGCAGATCCTTGAGGAGAGCAATGGGTCCAATATATAGGGAGAGAAGGGAGAGAGAAAGGAAGCAAGGACGATTGCGGTGCCCACCGATGGTTGATCATTGCACATTGGCTTGTCGCGCGGCGCGTCTCTCTATGTGTGCGGGTACGTGTAGGCAGCGTACGTACGCTTGGATGCACCCGGCGTTGTAGTAACCCGATAGCCGATACACATTCGTTCTCGCGCGGACGCCAATGAAAGCGAGGGCGAGGCTCGCCGGACGCGTGTCCCCGTTGAGCTAATCGTAACTTCCCGTGACATGTCCAACACCAACAAACTTGAGGGAGGCGTCCGGCTTACGAACCATTCCTGGCCGTTTGTTTGCTTCAGAGAGAGAGGATGCGCGGCCGCTACCTCTCCCAGCTGCTGTTTGACATGCAGTGCTCGTCAGCTCACTGCTCCCCAGGTCACCAAAGATAGGTGCCTACTTGTCGTCTGTAACGGCCGGCCCATCACACTCTTTACGGTCGAAGGCGAAGCCAGTCCTCCTACGGCGAGAATGCGTTTGCCGTGTCCGAAACTGCACAGTAGATGCGGGCGAGCGCAAATGCTGTGGCCGTCTAGAAGGAAGGTGACAAGAGATTTGGCTGAAAAAACGGGGCATCTATCGGCGAGGTGTTATTGCGGGTGATGGGGAGAGGTTAGCTGCATGCTGCTACCATCCAGCTGCTGAGCTGAGCTGCGTACCGCCGATCGATGAACTCCGCGCGCTCGCGCAACCGTCTGATGTGTTTGGTTGCAACAGGAAGCACATCGCAACGCAACGCGGCGAGCCTAACAAGCCCGGCGAACGCGGTCATGTGACACATGCGGCCTCCCGGTTTCGTGTCCACATCACCGGGCTACCTCTGCGCGCGCGTTACCACTAACCCCCGCGCGCGCTCGCCCGCGCAGCCGCTGATACGTTATGGCACAAACCGCCGGTCGACATGGCTTTCGTCCTTGCCAAAGCTGAACTGAAGCCGTTGCATGCCTACACGAAAGATTGCCGCCGATGCGCCTGCCTTTCCGGAGTTGCATAAATTGCCGGGCGATCTTTGCGTGTGTGCTCAATCCGTCCCGCGCACAAAACGCACGGTTCAGTTCGACGGTTCCAAGCTGCATGCACAAATTAATCAAGCTTTCCAGCCGGAATCAGGAGGGAAACGATCGAAGCTGGCTTGCTTGACGCAGGAGCTGGAGCCCTCGTCTAGATCTCCATGCTTTTAGGGTAAAACCCCCCACTACATGGAAATCTTTTTGACGCGAATGAATGCTTGTTCAAGCAACCAAAACCATTTCTGGTTTCGCTAGCTCACTTTTCGATCGATTACGCACATATTCCGTTCGTGTACTGCACGTCTACGTACACGGGGGTTTCTTTCCAAACTCAACTCCGCCATTGCGAGCCAGCTCTGCATGTGGAGGCCAGCGAGACTCCTACGTGGAGATCTTCTCCGAACTCATGGCACGAGTGCTGACGCGCGCGGTGGCGAGTAGCACTACGGGAAACCCACGATACGCCGACGGCCAGAAGCCGTCGGCGTAGGCGCGTTTGCCGTCGGCGTAGGCCTAGGCCGACGGCAGCCGTCGGCGTATCGCCGTCGGCGTAGCAGCCCGTCGGCGTATACAAATAACCGTCGGCGTATACGTAACCGTCGGCGTAGCCGCTGTGGGACCCACAAAAACGGAAGCCGTCCGTCTCCGTCTGCTCCACCCATACGCCGACGGCAGTGCCGTCGGCCTAGCGCGCCACGTGGAGCGAGCTGGGCGTCTGGGACGTGCAATACGCCGACGGCAAAGCCGTCGGCGTATTCGTGACAATTTGGTCCATTTTAGGCGACGTGGCAGCACCCTGTGCGCCTGGGAAGTGATCTACGCCGACGGCAATGCCGTCGGCGTATCCTTGACCATAATTTCCAATTTTAGCTGTTTGTTGCTGCTGGTTTCTGGCGCATTTTAAATACAATTAAAATTGCACAAATTATAAAACACGACAGAAACATCACATATATATCCAAAATGACACAAACATGATTCGAATTCATACAAGCATTCATACAAACTCAAAATGACAGAAACATAGTTCGAATTCACACCCGGAACACCCGAACTAATCCTACATCTCGTGAGAGGTCGAGCCACCTAGCTCTGACCGCGTGAAAATAGGCGATCGACCGTGTGGGCCAGTCGAACCACACAGGGAATCCGGCGAGCCACGGGACTGTGTGGTCTCACGCGACGAACCTGGCGAGGCACCACCAGTCCCATGCACCACGAGCGCGCGCGTCGAAGTCGGCGAGGCAAAAGCAGGATCAATGGGTACATTCCTCGAGCAACTCGATCCCTACATGTTTGAGTCCAAGTTAGCAACTTGGAAAGCACAGCATGGCGGTAACAATTTGTTTGGCAAATAACTTACCGGAGTCGTTTGCTTGTATGTGCGAGCGACCGACTCCCTCGTTGGGCCGACGGGCGGGATCCCCGGCCTAGGTGGACGCGTAGGCAGCGCGTCCCGCTCTCCAGTGGCAAAAAACTTCTCGGTAGCCTACAAGAGAGTTTAGATGTCAGGAGTTGTAGAAAAAGAAGGTTCAAACTAGAGGAAATGGGACTTGTCATATTTTGCAAATACAAAAGTTGAAACTTACAGCATCCTTCAACTCATTCCACTCCTCATACTCCTGGCTCTTCTGTACCCACAACTGATACTGTCTCTCATAGTCCGCGTAAGCGGCATCGAAGGCCGCCTCGAAATCAGCCTACAGTTTTAAAAGGGAACGCATCTCGTCAACTTAGCCACTTAGCTAGGAACGAATGTCGGAAAGAGAATGAAATTGAGAAAAACTTACATCGGGGCGAGCTCGGGAAGGCCGACGAGGCAGGACGGGAGGGTCGTCGGCGGTGAGGGTAGCCTTGACACGCGAGAGGCCCAACTCAGGAGTACGCGTGAGTACCGAACTAAGCATGAGAGGACGGCCATGCTCCCAACCGTTCCCGGCAAGGACCACCGCTCTCTCATCGGTGTCATGCCGAAGAGGGTTGTCCACAAACGGATTTATACCCTGGAACGTCTCGACGTATGCCTTTATCCCCTCCTTGGCAGTGCCGAAGTAATCGGGCTGCGAGGGCTGAGGCTCGTCAAAATTGGGCTTCTTCATCTTCATCCTCTCCCATGTTTGCATGTCCGTAAGAGGCTCCCCGAGATCGGCCTCCTGCAATGCCAAAGAAGTGTCATGCGTATCAAGTAGGAACATGAGGGGAAATAAATGAAGATTGTTTCATGTATATATATACCAGCTTTGCCTTGAAGCGATCAAGGTTGCGGGCACCCGCACGATGTGTCCCCCCGCTCCCGCGGTTTAACTTGTTTCGCTCGCTCAAGGCCTTGAACTCGGGGTCCTCCCCAGCCCACCTAGACACCAACGCCCTCCACGCGTCATCCTTGCCATAGGCCCATGAGGGCTTAAACTGAAAAAACAATACTCATGTGAAGAACGGATAATGCAATTGCAACCTAGCAGCAACATGTAATCTCATTAACAATCTACTTACCGCAATGTAGTCATCTACGGTCACCTCAAGTGGGTTCTCCACAATATCATGCTTCACCGCCTTCTTGTGTAACGTCTCAGTACTGAAATGATTGATGATGGTATGCTTTGCATTGTAGAACTGCTGTCGTGTCAACTTCCTACAAGCCCCCTCCAAAGTCCTGTCCGCATCGGCCCGCTGCTCAGGAAGTACCCTATAGAACCTCTTTAATCATGCACAAAAAACAAATTGTGAGAGCATGGTGGGGACATCAAGTATGAACGAAATTCGAAAAGTTCAACTTACCCAAAACTTGTTGATCACGGCGTCAGAACATTTCCCGCCGCTCGCGTAATTGGCGGCCTGATAGTCTACCCACTGGGTGGCTAGCTTCGTCGCGCCGTTGGGGATGGTACTGTACAAGCCGGGCCAAAACTTCCTAATCAAAGCTCCAATCAGGGTGTTAGGCACACGGGCTCCCGCAGGATGTATCCAGTTGCTGCACAATAATGAAACATTAGTACATGTCAAATTGTCCTGACCACAATGAAGTTACCATGTTCAAAATTAGTATATATAGTCACTTACTCTTTCCCATTAGGCGTAATGAGGATCTTCGCCTCCTCGGTAGCAGGTTCCTTGTCCTCATCAGGGACCTGGGATTCCCCTCGAATCCTTGGCTTCTTCGGCGGCGCGGAGGGCCTCGCCTCGAAGTCCGTGGAGGGGCCTGTCCCCACGTCCGTGGAGGGGCCCGTCTCCTGCGAGTCCGTGGAGGGGCCCGTCCCCACGTCCGTGGAGCCCGCCGAGGGTATGTCCGAAGACACGTCGCCCCCACCTCGCCCTCGTCCTCCCTCACCTCGCCCTCGTCCTCCACCTCGCCCTCCTCGTCCTCATCCTGCACCTCGTCCAGCATCTCCACCCTCACCTGCATTGAGAAAGGGTGAACAATTAAGCATAAAGACATGAACAAATTAAGAATTGCATCACCTCTACTCTCACCACTGTCAGACAGGTAACGCGGGTTCGGATTAGGTTGTCTTCCACTTTTAGTAGCTTTCGTCTGGCGCATCCTCTTCGACAAGGAGGCCGATGATTCCTTGCCTTGGCTCATGTTGGTCAATCACCTGCATTGAGAAAGGGTAACTTAAAAAAATGTAAAGTAGCTAATCTATAAAGTGAGACAACTATGATTAGCAAAGGTGTCATACTTATTATTATGGGCACGTGTATGGTCATGCACATATACTGAGACTCAGTTTTTGGAGAACCACTAGAATGGGTATATATTTAATTTTCCAACTTCAAAGATGTAGCAACGATTTGTTCTATCCATACACAAAGTTTTTATTTTGGTTCGATATTAGATAGGTACAAAAGGTGGGTATATTGGTATTGTTCCTAGATTAGGTATTGTACCTAGATTACACAAAGTTTTTCCAACTTCAAAGATGTAGCAACCAGTTTACAAATTAGCTACTGTACCTAGCACAAATTTTTATCTAGAGTGCACCATGGCCAATATTCAGAAAGCCTACAACCATGTCTTCTACTACAGATCTACAATAACTTCAGTGCTGCACATAATTTAGTTGCTCGATGTACTGTTGAAAATCAACAAGTTGCTCCGTGCTGCAAAACGGGCAGCATGGTGTTGCTAACCTAACACTCCATAAAGAACGTTGAGATCCACCATCATAAGTGTTTCGAGACAGCATATTTTACATTATATTCTAACCAAAGTAATTCTTTCGCAATTAAAATATGAGGTGCTGGGAACACTTTTGCATCAAAATCACTAATGTAAATAAAAAGAATTGCATGTAGTATTGGTAACAGGTTGCTGTACTACTACATATAGAGGATGGATCAAGGAAACGAAATGTAGGTAGCAAAAGGGCAAGATCATCTACTCCAACCCATTATATTCTAACCTTAGGTCGTCAGCTAGGCCAGAGCGAGGTGCCTCTCAGCTCTAGGTCCGGGCGGTGGGGAGCCTCGAGCAGCAGGGTGCGTGGCGAGTAGTCGAGCAGCAGGGTCCGTCTGCGGCGTCGAGGAGGAAGAGGAGGTCGCGGGGCAGCTGTACGCGCGAAGGGGAGGAAGGAGGCGCGCGGTATCACGCCGGTGACGTGCTCTGCGCCTCGGGCTTCATGGTGACGGCGGGTGGCGTACGGGGTGGGGCGAGCAGAGGAGCGGCAGCGGCTGCAATCACGAGGTGGGGCGGCGCGGTGGGTGGCGTACGGGGTGGGGCGGCGCGGTGGGCGGCGTACGGGGTCGGGCGGCCGGCGGCGGGGTCGGGGTTAGGGATTTAGAAATTTGGGGGATTTGGGGATTTCGTGGCGCGCGAAGCTATTTGGCTTAGCCATTCAGGCCTACGCCGACGGCAAAGCCGTCGGCGTATGGTTTTGCTATATTTTTTTCTCTCTGGAAAACCAGTACTGGGCCTATTTTAGAAATGCAATATCTCGATATTTATAGCTCCAAATAAATCAAATAAATATGTTCTGGAAAGCTTATGAAATTTTTTAACCAACCCAAGTGGTTTCATTTCATTTAGATAAATAATAAAAATGTATTATTCAAAATACCACAGAAGGTTTAAATTCTAAACTTGTTTGTTTCTGATACTCTGGCAGTCCAAATATTTCCAAACCAATTTTGTTAGCTTGGTACTGTGATCTACTAGCTTCCCTAATTTTGGGAGAATTAATTATGCAGTGGTAATTGTTTAGTATAAACTATAAGTTAGAACACCCTTCTGCACTAAAACAATTAAATCTGTTGATTGGTTAACCCAAATGTTCAATTAAATTGAAACCAAATTGTGTGGCTATTTAGAGCCCCTTTCAGAACCAATGTTGATGTCTGTAACCTGTTCTTCAAAAGTTATTCTTTTTGCCACTTCAGACGGCAGTCCAACTACATCTATTCCAATGTATGGATCTCCGGTAAGTACATTGCGAGATGAAAATCCTGACCCTTTCCACTTCAGACGGCATGTCTTCATCTTATCTAGCCATTGTTTTGTTGATAAATGAGATGAATCAGTGCTAATTGCCCGGTCATAGACGAATGACAACAAACTTGGGTACATAGACGAATGACAACAAACTTGGGTACATAGACGAATGACAACAAACTTGCACTAGTAGGAATGTGCTTATAGCCACCAGTCTACATCTTTATTTAATCCATAATACATCACGAATAATGTAACTAACTTTTGCCGGGTCCTAAGCCGCGAGGTGCTGAGCGGCCGGCGGCTTGCACCCAAAGATAAGGAACCATCACTGGGGCAATACTCACATGAGAAGGATCCCTATGAAGTGTATACCACATATTGTCATGCACCGCTTGCGTATCCAACCTAACCAGGTAGCGACGGACGTGCTCGTCCTCCTCTCTGATACGGCGACGCACCTCCACCTCGGGGGCCGGCGGCCTCTGCACCGAGGCTGGCCCACGCGACGGCCACCAAACAAGATCCGGGTCGACGACGTCACCCGGATTCCTCACCAAACTACGCGTCCCGGAAGACACCTCCCAGTGCCAGCCCGGCGGAGCCCAGTCCCGGACACTGCCCGTGTCCAACAAATGGCCGGTGGTCATCATCGATTCCCGCCGAGATCTGAAAAAATGAGTGGGGAATTTGATCAAACAACTAAGGTGCGTGCAACCTAGGTACGTAGGGGAGGGAGAGGGCAGCACCTTGGCATGGCGGACGGCACACGCGGTGGTGACGCCACGGGAGAGTGATGAGGGATCAGATATCAGTTTAGATGTATTATGCCAATGGAGGCCATGACTACATATATATAGTGATGAGGCAGCACCTTATCTCCGTGAGCTACCACTTCCACCACCACCACTCCCACCTCCTCGGCAAATCATCATTGCGTCACCCTAATCCAGCGGCTGGATTCAACCTACCTGCGGGCTTGTGTTTCCAACAGCGTCGTTGTGTTGTCCTTATTCACCGACCTACAGGAGGTGGCTCCAATGGCTGGCCGGTGAACAAGGACGAACACAATAATGTCAGGGAACATGCCAGCAGGTAGGCTAAATCCAGCCATTGGATTCGGTGGCGAAGGTAGAACAAAACACACGGTTTCTCCTGCAAATCGGCCTTCGATCCACGGAGCGGCAAGACGTCTCTGATGATTTGCAACCGTCTGGCAAGACGTCTCTGATGATCTGCAACCGTTTGGAACGGTCGCAGGTCATCAGAGACGTCTTGCCGCTGGTTGCCCAAAGATGCCTCTCCGAGTGACGCTGGAATGTTTTGTGTGAATGAGTAACCTGTCTGAGGAGGTGGGCTATATATAGACCTGCCTCTCCGAGTGACTCCCTCCGGTTAGCCAATCAGGAATAAGTACGCGGATCGTGTGTTTTCTTCGAGAGCTTGGGAGCCGTTGGATCAAGCGAAACAAACACACCGCTGATCGAACGGCTCACAAGCGCTGGAAGGAAACACACGATCCGTGTGCTTCTTCCTGATTGGATCAGGAAGAAGCACACGGATCGTGTGTTTCCTTCGTGTGCTTCTGAGCCGTCGGATCAGCGGTGTGTTTCTTTCGAGCGCTGGTGAGCCGTTGGATCAGGAAGAAGCACACGGATCGTGTGTTCCCTTCCAGCGCTTGTGAGCCGTTCGATCAGCGGTGTGTTTCTTTCGAGCGCTGGTGAGCCGTTGGATCAGGAAGAAGCACACGGATCGTGTGTTTCCTTCGTGCGCTTCTGAGCCGTTGGATCAGCGGTGTGTTTCTTTCGAGCGCTGGTGAGCCGTTGGATCAGGAAGAAGCACACGGATCGTGTGTTTCCTTCGTGCGCTTCTGAGCCGTTGGATCAGCGGTGTGTTTCTTTCGAGCGCTGGTGAGCCGTTGGATCAGGAAGAAGCACACGGATCGTGTGTTTCCTTCGTGCGCTTCTGAGCCGTTGGATCAGCGGTGGGTCCTGGAGACGCGCTCCAATTCTTGAATGCACTGCAGCCCCTGTTGATGGAATTTTTGCTTCTGCATTGATATTAAACAAACCATGCAAATTACAGTGACAACATAAATTACACAGAGAACATTCTTGAACCGCCGATACATAATTGACTAAGAAACAAGTAAACATGCATGTAGAACAAATTACAACAATCATGAACAACTAACAAACTTCTCCACCCTACGCCGTGCGTGTGCTGCCACCCTTGCTCTTTGACGAAGATTCTGCCTTCTTGCCTTTGCCCTTGGACGAAGCTTCAGCCTTCTTGCTCAGTGCTTCAACCCTCCTTTCCTTTGACGACGGCATGAAATCGTCGTCATCATCGCTGTCAACTACCCAGAGACAGGAACGACCGTACGAATAACGGTCAGCTTCAGTTCGGTAGAACGGACTATTCGTAACTTTCCTGTCAAACTTATCTGCAAGCCTGAGCATTTCTGCACGAATTTGGAGCGGGGTCCTATACGGAAACCCATCGCGGCATAGCTTCGCCCCGAGTGAAGCGAGATGACTCTCAGTGTGCAAAATTTCTTCAATTGGAACTACCCTACCATCTACCTTCAAATTGCTTGAAAGCCTAGCGAGATGCTCGGATGCGGAAATGTGAAACCCAGACACACACTTCTCGCAAGGACCAATACACACCATGCTTGCGCTCAAGTGAGTACCATGCCTACCTTCGACTGGGTTATATAGAACGATCCGTGTGCTTCTTCCTGATTGGGCATACTACTAGCCAATCAGGAAGAAGCACACGGATTGTGTGTTTCCTTCGAGAGCTTGGGAGCCGTTAGATCAAACGAAAGAAACACACCGCTGATCCAACGGCTCACAAGCGCTGGGAGGAAACACACGATCCGTGTGCTTCTTCCTGATTGGGCATACTACTAGCCAATCAGGAAGAAGCACACGGATTGTGTGTTTCCTTCGAGAGCTTGGGAGCCGTTGGATCAAGCGGTGTGTTTCTTTCGAGCGATTCTGAGCCCTTGGATCAGGAAGAAGCACACGGATTGTTGTGTTGTTGCTACTACCGATATTTTGTTCTCTGTGTAATTTGAAGAGTACCATGTATCTTCAATTTTCTAATTTGCATTGTTTGTTTAATATCAATGTAATTTATGTTTAATATCCGGTAGTGAGTCTACCCCAAATCAACACCACGAGGCAGGATAAATTGAGCCATATATTTAATTTATGTTTAATATCCGGTAGTGAGTCTACCCCAAATCAACACCACGAGGCAGGATAAATTGAGACATATATTTAATTTATGTTTAATATCCTTTGTCTATTCACAAAATTTGAGAAACAATCCTCCACTAGTCGGCTTGAGTAGAACTTTCCCTCACGGTAGAGCTGCAGACCCACAAAACCAAGTTGTTGAACTACTTTTGACACCGAGGAGTCGCTCTTTGGGTCAATAAGAAGACCAAGATGAGAGGATTTCACAACAAAATCTGAAATTTGTTGCTTTAGATTGTTGTCAACCTGCATTTCCACAACAAAATCTGGTTAGCTGATTCTTTGCTCAACATGGTTCTTATAGACATGTGTTTCAGGGCTAGCAAACTGTCATTAGATAGCTGGAGGTTTACTTTCCCGTTGTGTGAATTTGTCAGTTGCTTCTCCACGCTGAAAAGCTCCAAGGCTTCCGTTTTTGCAGCAAGTGACTGAGGGTAATAAATATGCACACAATCTCCATCGAAATCTGCTGACAAAGGAGAGAATATGAATTACAACTACATTAAATATTGCAGCAAGTGACCTAGGTTTTGGTGGTGTTCCGACGCTCCGGGGCCCCGCTTCGGCGAAACCCTAAATCCGCTGGAAAAACCCTAATGTGCACGTCTACCCCCATAGACGTGCGTCGAAAGGGGACATCAACTATGTGTTGTAGGTGTATATTACATGTGTTGTTTTTATTTATTTTACATGTATATGTTGTAGGGGATATATACTATGTCGGGAACTTTGACCGTTATTTTATGCGGGTGGGATACCGGAAAACTCAAACCGTTATTTTATGCGGGTGGGATACCGAAATTGGGAGGGAACTTATAGATCCAATTTATGTATAAATTATGCCTACATTAAATATTACGTAGATAAATAAATAAAGAAATATCATATAAAGAAATAAATAAAAAAGGAACAGATATACGCCGACGGCATTGCTGTCGGCGTATGAACCCAGGGAATTCTTCCGTTCCTTCTCCGTCATGGCCGTTGCTACGCCGACGGCACGTTATACGCCGACGGCGCCCGTCGGCCTCTGCATGGCTACGCCGACGGCGCCCTGTACGCCGACGGCCAGTGGCACGGCTGCCCTATCCCTGGTTGTACGCCGACGGCCCCGACATTTGGCCGTCGGCGTACAATCCGGCCGTCGGCGTTTTGGGCGATTCCCGTAGTGTAGTTGGTTTGGTCTTTTTCTTTTCCCGAGGGTGTTGTCAATATACAGGAACAGAATCAAACGGGTTTCTGTGAGAGTGCATACTTGACTCTTTTGGTTTTGCTTTTAGCTGTATCATGGATGATCGTCATTCTGACCTCCGATCCTCCTCTACGTAAATGACACGTCTGTCCACATGGCGTATTCTTGAACATAATCATGATGGAACTAATCATGGTCCGGAAGTAGACGTGATGTGACGAATTGAAGCGCACGCTGCCTGGCTCGCCTACGGCTACGGGATTTGCGCGTATGAACCAAAACCCAAACCCAAACGCGAGACTCCTCTTATAATTGCGGCAGAATTATTGTTGGCGCTAATTAATGGCCTCATCGATCTCGCCCATCCATATATGCATCATCAGCTGCTAGCTAACAAACATCTAAAAAAAAAAAGCTGCTAGCTAAAAAAGATGAACGTATGGCCATTCCTTTGCGACGACGATTGGATCCTTATCATTAGCGTCCTGGAACATTCTAGAACAACGTAGTACTAGTACGTTTTGTCAGGTATTGTATTCCCCCACGTTTCAATTATTGTCGAGACCTTCCGCCACATATCTTGTGGAGACCCTAACCTAAACTGATGGGCCTGAACTCAACTGTATCTGTCGCCCCATCAACTTTGGGCAAAAGGGCCATATTGGTTCCATGTAGGATTAAGCCCTTCAGGCCGCTGCACAGGGGAGCCGGTAACTCCTGCGAAGTAGGACGTGGCCATGGTTCCATGTCCGCTTGAGAGTTTGCCAGGACCTCGATCGCCATGACGCAGTTGGGGCATGTAGTTCTGCTTGCGACGCCTGTTGGCGTGGACGTGGAGGAAGCTAGGTCTCGAACTACGCTCCAACTACGCTGGCGAGCAGCTTTTATTTTATCAGTTTGGCTAGAAGTAGAACGTAATTCGTATATGGTGGCCTGTTCAAAGTTAGAATTTCGAAAGGGTGGCCCGGAGCCGGAGGGAGGGATGGACCACGTTAGGCTGCGCGCTCCGATCATTGATGTCGCGGTCAGCAAGGCTGTCACTCACTCTGGTGCACAAGGTCGGGCAGGGTTAAACTTCCATGAGGTTGCCACGTGGACTGAAAGGACTGAATTCCTGCCGATACTACAAAAGCTGCCCACTCGTTGTCGCAGATATCTTTTGATGAGGTCGCATGTGAACAGTGTGTCTGCCATGACTGTGCAAACTATACAGTAACTAGCCAGGTGGCCGCTGTTGCCATCGTCTAGTTTGAAACATCCTTCGATGCATTGCATGCATTCCGTTGCTAATTTTTTTAAATAATACACTAAATTAATTAAATTTTGGAAATAATACGCGATTTTATTTTTTTTCAAAACTGGGATCCAGTCGGTCTTGGCGAAGCCGACAGGACCTTGTCGTCCATGCTAACGCCAACTAGTGTCTTGTCGTCCTTGCTAACGCCGACTAGTGCCTTGTCGTCTTTGTGGAAGACGACTAGTGGCGTGCAATCACACATACACGCCACTGGTATGCCACCAGTAATAACCCAGTCAGCTTACACGTGTCTCTCGTCCTCGGCAATGACGACTAGGTCCTGTCGGCTTCGCCAAGACCGACTGGATCCTAGTTTTGAAAAAAAATAAAATTGCGTACTATTTCCGGAATTTAATTAATTTAGTGTATTATTTAAAAAAAATTAGCCATTCCGTTGCCGTGTGACGACGATGTTGTACATGGTTGCTTCTCGTGTAGTCGTGTGTGATTTTGAAACAGAACTTTGTATTTGTATACTACTCCCTCCATATTAAAATATAAGATTTTCTATTCTTTTTGACTATGTCATGATTCATTTTTAAATAAGTGAATCAACACACTAAAATATGGTTACATACGTACGAATTAGAAACCCAAAAGTTTAATTTTAATACGGAGGGAGTATAATAAAACATTGAACATTACTTTGCTGTGAACAACATAAACGAAACACATAAATAAACATTACATTAGGTAGTGGTTCAATCTCTGCAGAAAATTTGCAGCTAACCATGCTGGCTAACAAGCGACGAAATGTTTCGGGAGCTGAAACTTGAAAATGAGAAATATCCTAAGAGCAAGCATAGCGGTGATTCGGTTCGAGACAAAACCACATACTTCCTCCGTCCGGAAATACTTGTCAAGAATTTGTCTACATATGAATGTATTCAGAGATGTTTTAGTGCGTAGATACCATTAACCCAGAAAAGGAGTAGGGTGTTACGCTTCACATCGGTCTGAACCTGGGTAAACTTTTGTGTGTTTTACTTTCTACATTGCTCAAGAACTCGCCAAGATCCTCGTAGCGCCCTTCTACCGAATCTCTAAAAGGGGGTCCTCCGACTCCTAGTATTCGTGACTTCAGACACGACATCTGGCGCCAGGTAGGGGGCCCAAGCTATCTAGCGAGTTCTCCTCCATCGAGTTTCGAAGCAAGCATGATGTCTGAGCAGGAAGGAAGCAGCTCCTCTGGCTCAAGCACCGGGATGGGGGGGACCGATGCGCCGGAGGACGTCGCCGACTTGGTGCCTTCCTACCATCGCCGTCCGCTGTCGTGCCTCCTCACCCGACTGGCATCCCGACACCACACGTCACCGCCCTGTGTCTCTGAAGCCGCGATCTCCCCGACACACTCAGGGAACAACAACATCCCCAGGGCTTACTCGGGGCTCGCGAGGCGTCAGTTCTTCATGGACAGGAGCATCAGGGCGACCTCCACCTAGGGGCTGGCCGGCTTCGGGAGCAAAGATGCCCGGGAGGGTCATCCGAGGGAGCTGGAAAAACTCAAGGCACCCCACCTCCATCTCCTGATGAGCTGCACCAACCAGATCCCGTCGTGGATAGACAAGCTGCTCTCCTTCGGCTAGTCCACCAATAGTCAGAGTCTCAGGGAGCTCTGGGCCAGTCCATGGTACACCCGGGGGCTAGACCAGCCCCTCTATCACAAGGGGCTAAGCCCTATCTTGGCTGTGGCCCTGTGGATCACTTTGTCTCCTACCTCCTCCGGAGTGCACGAGCGAGTCGTCCTGGCCTACTCCATGCCGCTGAACTCTGGAGGGATGGCTCAGCCTTACACTGGAGGGAGCCGACCTTTCGCAAGGGCGCGACCAGAAATACCAGAACTAAAGCTAGCACTGTTTGGGATTGACTATCCCCGGGAAGCAGTACCTGCTGCCAGAATCTTTCAGCACCCTCCTGAGGACGCTGTTCACCTTGCTTCCAGTCTTGAGTGTCGCAACTGGATCGCCTAGTCACCATCGGGCAGCAAGACTCCAAGGAAGTGGTCAGCGGGATCCTGCGAAGAGGAGTCGCGCCGCAATCTTCGGTTAGTGTTCCACATGATGGGGAACCATTAACGATGGTTCAGATGAGGATGACGAGTGTCTGTCCTTCATCCCCGAACTTTGTCGGGCAGTGAGACCCGACCAACTCTATCGTAGTCTCAGTGAAGTGTACAATGGGAGTTATGATCCTGAGGACTTCTTGAGAATCTTCTCTGCCACGATCAGCTTCATAGGAGGCAGTGAGCTCATGATAGCGAATTACCTCCCCATGGCGCCGAGTGGGTGCACGAGGGATTGGATGGATAGCCTCTCAGAAGGATCCGTGGACTCGTGGCAAGACATGAAGAGCTAGTTTCTGGCGGCATTTCATGACCACCAGAAGTAAGTTTGCAACGTTGACAGGCTATATCACCTCGTTCATTGGCCCGGTGAAAGATTACACGACTACATCCATCGCTTCAAGTCAACGGCAAGCTACGTTCCAAACCTCAGGGATATGACTGCAATCGTCTCTTTTCGTGCCAATGTCCGTGATCGTAAGATGAGGGACAAATTGAGCATAAAGTGGGAAATACCACAAAGCTATGGTTGCTGGCGGGCAGGTGCGTGGCCAAGGAAGAGCGAAGTAATCCTTATGCGGGCCAAGCTCTAGGAAGTAGCACTCCTCCCGGGTGGTACGATCATTGTTGGGTCTGTCTTTCCGGACCAAGTCACCATCTTCATTGAGGCATTGTCACTAAGAATACCAACGCCAGTACTTAAGCAGAAGCAGAATGATCAGTTGGAAAGGTCCTTCTAGCCGTGGTGTTCTATGGGCAGGAAAGAAGTGATTCTCGTTGTCAGGATTCAGTGAACAAGATTTGCCTTATTATTTCGCAAGCGAAGACTTGTTTAAGAAAATCGTGTCCGGGGTCAAACCCACAAACGGTATATGTGATAGTGGAAATGGGTTCGTCCCGCCACGTATATGATAGTGGAAACGGGTCCGTCCCGCCACGTATGTGATAGTGGAAATGGGTCCATCCCGCCACATTTGTGATGGTGGGTTTGGCTCCATCCCACCACAGGTATGGAAGTGGGTTTGGGTCCATCCCACCACATGCGGAGCATTGGGTCCAGGTTCATCCGGCCAAGTATACTTTCCCTTCGAGGGAGCAAGGCGTCTAGCTAGTGCACAACTTAAGATATGTAATGGAACATGTGAAGGGGAGAGAGTTCTCCTGGGATGGTGTGTACATATTTTATTCTGGTGCAGTCACATCCTAGCTGGAACGTTTGAGCGTACGTAGACATGTAGTTCCCAAAGAGTGTCGTGCCCTATGTAGGTGACCAGATCCGCTCTGGTGCACATAGTCTGGCCTCACGAGCACTGAGGAACTACGCCCGGAAACATAGAACTAAGAAATTCACAAGCAGACAAACAACAATTGCTCATATAATCATGCGCTAATAAGTATGCAGCACAGTAGGGACCGAAGTTTTAACCAAAGTTGTTACAAGAGACAAGAGCGGCATTACAAGATGAAGGAAAATGTTTATAGCGAGATCCCAAGCTTCACTCTGACCCTCGGGAATGCTCCTATGAGTTATCAGTGTCATCTCCCGAACTATCAAAATGGGTATCCTCGTCAGAATCCACAAGTTCTTCCAGGTGACCATACAAAGTCACTAGCTGGTTGACGATGCCGGAGACAACACTTTCAGATGCCGCCCTGCCTGCCTAGAGTGAATACCATCGAGTACGACCTGCATCGAAATGTTGGGATTTTGAAAGTACACTGCAGACAAGATGTCTGAGAAAACAAACCTAACGATGCGGTGGGTTTCATCATGCAACATGTTACCCTGGCGCCTGCTGAGTTCTGATAAGCCATTGGAAATGCTTTCTACTTCAACAGAGGCCTCATCTTCAGCCTGCAGACTGGCGATAGAAGAAGCTCCCAATGCAGGAACCCCAAGCTAAAACGGCTCCTCTCGAGCTCTGGTTATGGCAGCGTGCATTTTCGAAGAAGGAAGATGGGATTTTCCCCGGATGGTCAGGAGCTCAGAATATATCCTCTGATTTTCCGCATCCATGGAGGAAAGTTTTTTCTCCAGCTCACTCATCTGATCCTAAGTGGCCTCCAGTTGTTGAGACAGAAGATCATGGTTGAATTCCCTATCCAAAGCGAGCATCTTGGCAGCGGTCAAGTCAGCCATGCCGTGTTTCAGGCGATCATCTAGCTCCTTCAACGTGGCGGTTTGAACCTTAAGCTCCACCTCCATAATGGCTTTCTGCTGAGCACTCTCCGTCGCAAGCTCCTGAGACTTCCTCACACAAGGCCTCAGCTTGCCGAGCTCTACATCAGCAAGACCGCTGGCTGATCTCAAAGTCAAGATCTTTCTGAAGCTTCACGATGATGGAGTCACGGGACGCTATGCCTTCCGAGAGTTCGCGATTGGCCAGGTCTTTGAGAGAGGCAGCTTGGGCTTCATATTCAGAACAAAGCTTCTTCTTGTCATGATAAAGCTTTGTAGCCCGAGCTTGAAGCTCACTCAAGACTGTTTTCATCTCGGCCTCCCAAAGTTCCTGTCGCCGCACCAGCGCATCTTCCTGGGCTCGGAGTTTCTCTTCCTTATTGAAGTTGGCCAGCTAGTCCCAGGCTCTCGTCATTTCTAGCTCATGCTCGCAGGAAGTTAAAGCTTGAACCTGATCGAAGCACTATGCTTCGTAGCCGCTAATCTCCTGGATGACCGGGGAAAAGATGTTCTGGCTTGGTCCTCCCGGGGTCAACCCAAACCCTCGAGTGGGTGGGCTAGCCCTGGTCCCCGTGAATGACCCTTCAAGGCCCTCAGATCCATACTCTGACCCACCAAGATGTCCTAAGAACAGGGCAAAGGGTGCACACCCGTGTCCTAGCTCCATTGTTGTTTCGATAGCCGATCCAACCATTCGGGCCCCTAGAGAGATGTTGGTATCAACGGAGGTACTGCTCACGCGTGCGAACAGACCTTTGCTGCCCGTCGCTTGGCTGGAGCACCAATAGAACTTCCCCTACTCAATAAAAAAGAGAGTGTCTCAACCTTGTTCAGAAGCAAAAGAAGAGAACCATAAAGATCATAAGAAACAGGAGTTACCTTGGTAGCTCCCACTTCTTGGCTCGCGGCGCCCACGTTCTGGCCTGAAGTGAGAGCCTTCCAAGCCCCCCAGAGGTCCCATGTGTTTTGTCTCGATTGGAGCGGAATGCGCAGAGGAGGACCTAGGTCGCCTGAGAAGGGGGGATCATCTTGAGCCACAAGCCAGGGAGGGAGCCCAGATCAGATCTGGCCTCCGGTCTTCTTCTTTCTCTGGCTGTAGATCTTAGGTTCCCCGGGAACCCATTCTTGTAGCCTGGAAACGCTCACAACCACCATTAATCCAGACGAACATGAGTAGGGTATTATGCTTCACAACGGCCTGAACCTTGGGTAAACTACTTGTGTTTTTTTACTTTCTGCACCGCTCAAGAACTCGCTAAGACCCTCCTACTGTCCTTCCACCAAATTTCTAAAGGGGTTCCTCTGACTCCCGGTATTCCTTACTTTGGACACAACAAATCTTTCTTCACCATTATGGCATATCTTATTGCATCTAACAAACGAGTGATTACTACTCATTTAAGGTGCCTAGTATTTGAAATGAACTCTCTATTAAATTGTTACAAACATAATCCACGTTGCTTAACTCACCAAATTTGATTCTAGCCCATACTTTGGGGTAATGTTCTTCAAGGTACTCTTTGATCTTTGGTTGTGTATACATGTTCTGCATGAAAGTTGCATGTCTGTTGTATGTGCACAATGCTAGCCATAAGTTATTTTCAAAGATTTGTTTCTTTGAACTTCTTGATAAAGTTAACGGGCGAATAGCTCCTGTGCGACACCTTTCCTCGCAATTGGATGGAGAGCGACGTCGTTGGGGAGAATAGCTCTCGTGCGACATTTCTGGAAGCGAAAATAGCCCAGGCCCAACAGGGCCCTAAACGTTAGCTGTTAGGATTATGTTAGCTGAGCTAGCGTGGGACCCACCACTTATCCACCTCAGCACAGGACCCACCTCGTATCCATCTCATCGTGCGGGACCCACCCCCCTCACCGCAGCTAGACCAGAGTCGCTGCCCCCATGCCCGTGCCCTCCCGCCAGTGCTTCCCCTTTCCCCCATTCTTTCTCTTCTCTCCGGCGACGAACCGCGACAACGAGAGATGTCTAGCTCCTCCGCCTCACACACAACATGGCCGCAGTATGGTACAGTGCCGCTGAGAAGGTGCACTGGCTGCCCACGCCCAGATCCTCTCAAGCGGTTTGTCAGTAAGACTTATGAGAATGGCAATCTTGGGCGACATTTTGTGAAATGGTTGAGCCGTTTGATTTGATTTCTCCACATTTGCGTTTTTCCTTCTCGAATTTGGGATCTAGGGTTAATGTTGCTGTTTTCAGATCCTGAAGAAATATGGCCATTTCGAGTGGATGGATGAATATATTGAGAGGCTTGAATTTGAGGGCTACATTGATTTGAGCGAGGCTGCAAACCGGGAGCTAATTTTTCAGCCGCTTGCTGTGCCGACGGCGAGGAATTTGAATTTCAGCTCGGAAGGGGGGGGGGGGGTGCGGACAAAGCCATGCCGACGGCGAGGAATGCGCGCAATGCAGAACTGCCCGTGGAGCCGAATTGAACGTGGAATTGAAGAAGATAAAAGACATTTAAGGCAGATGGTCGATTTGTAGAAGCAAGCAAATATGATGGCAGGAGGATTTTATGCTTGTATCATTGCTCTTTGTTTCTGTTACTTGTTGTTCATCCGTCGTTAAAATGGGCAAATTTCTTGTCAGTTAGCTAGGCCTGTGACGGTAGAGGACGTGATCTGTGCGCCATGCCAAGTTTATCGAACTGAATAAAATTAGTAATTTGGAAATCTTTGCATTGCCCATGCCCATTCCTTCTTGCTCTGAGTCTGAAGTCCGAAACTTGAACATACAATTTCTTCTTCAGTTAACAGAGTGCAGACCAAAGTTCAGTTTTCAGTAAAAAAAAGTTCCTAGGCTGCCAAATAGATGTTGGGCCGTGACGATGACTAGGCCCAAAGAGAAAACAAAATTGGGCCTTGACGATGACGTTGAGAAAGAAACCATGCCGAAAAAATGTTGGGCCGTGACGATGACGTTGAGATGTAGGGGAACCTTTTTTTATATATGCTTGGACTAAAACCTCTAAATTAAAATGTTGCTTCGCCAAAAAAAATAAACTTTGGCAAATACGTATTTACTTGTTCTACTTTGCCACATTTTTGTTCATGAAACAATGTAAATAAAATGCGGGAAAATGCAAAGAGGTAGCACACATTTTACTTGTCTTAGCTCATAGAAAATTTACTTCATAAATAATAAAAACTAGATTTAGGAGTGCACCTTGGCGCACGACCCCCCGAGCCCTATTTTGACGACATGCCATACGCAGTGCTAATAATCAACGGGTAGAAATAATTATATCCATGTGTAAAACCAAGGACCAAATTAAACAAATAATACACACAAACAATCGTACATCATTTTTGAAAATAAAACCGCCGTGTCCGATAGCTCGGCCTCTTCTTCGGCAAAGGCCGCAGTCTCACGTGGAATGGTCACACGTTTTCTACCTCCCGTTCAGCATACCGCGCCGCCGTCATCTTCTTGCAGACCGTGATCTTCTGTCTAACCACGGTGGAATGGCAAAGGAGGCTTTCACTGGCACAGATGGGCTTGTAGAATGGGACTTTGTCATGTGGTCCGCAGCGGTGGTCTACTCCGGTCTCGCCGTCGAATCGTTTATCGTGTCCAATGTGCTTACATCAATATTGTTTCCAACCCTTAATCACAAAACAGTACCATAAAAGACCTCTTCCGGGAAGATGCACCGCTCTCGAGATACGGAAAATCAATAATTTCTGCACCTGATTCCCTCACGTTTCGAATTACCATGGCAACAATCAATTGTAAAACCTCTACATGTCCACACCGCAAAATCTGGCAGCGTTCATACCGGCTCAACCTTTAAGCTGTTCGCACTTATCTACAGCCGCTATATAATGTACATAGTACATCCAAACGACCACACTGTGGGGACCCCGGACTAGCTGTCCGAAATACCCATTATGTAAACGAAATCACGATCCCATGATCAGTGCATCGCGATCACATAACCGAATTGGTACCACAGTTACATCATCCATACAACCGAATTACAAAGTCTTACACAAATGGGTCACATGACCAAGTCTTACATAACTACCACGCAGGGCCAAATTTATGTAAAGGTAGCAGCAGAAACACAAAACAAACGCGAGAGCCCACGTCATGCCTTGATAACCCTACAGGCTACTGACTGGGAGACGTCCTAGGTCGCATAGTCGTCAACGAAACTTTCCTCCTCGGCATACTCCTCTTCTTCATAGTCTGGCCAATAGAAATAACTAGGGCAAAGCCTATGAGTACATTGCATGCACTCGCAAACCACCTGAAAAAGTTTTAAAAGCTTTAATGCAACTAAGGCTGAGAAAGCTAGGATAGCTCTAACCTAAGGCTTAGTATTTGTAGAAATTAATGATTTTCTTTTGTGGATATAGCGCCTCTATATCCTTGTTGAAAAACAAAACATTTCGAAAAGTGGTTTTTCTCTTGTAGATATAGCATCTCTATATCTTTGTTGAAAAACAATTTTCAAACAAAGGTTTACTTCATAAACAAAACGCTAGGATGGCTTTACCCATTTCATTCCAGGTTGTCACCTCGTGACCAACCTGTTTTCAAGATAAACACGGTACCTCCTAGGAACCCTTTCTTTTTGAGAAACACCGTACCTCCCAGGTACTCTGCCATCTTTCCTCTTCTTCGGTTTTCCAAGAAAACACTTTGAAAACAAAACCACCCGCACATCTAGATCTGTGGCCTTTCCAACCGCCATGACCGAGGACTCGGCTATTCGAATAGATTTACAGTCTGCAGAGTGGTGCCTGGTTGACGGGAGAGTATTTGAGGATGATGATGATGGTGATGATGAGTACTTCCCCGGCAACGGCGCCAGAAAACAGCTTGATGGCTACGTGTTGGTGAACCCCAAGAGGAAGGTTATGATGTAGACAGCAGAAGTTTTCCCTTGAGAAATCTACCCAAGGTTATCAATCCAGTAGGACTTGACGATCTATCGGAAGGTTGTTGATGTTGACTCCCCCTGGCGCTAGGGAGCTTGCACCAACGTGGAATCTGCACAGACACAAACCAGAACTTTGCCCAACACGAAACAGAGAGGTTGTCAATCTCTCCGGTCTTGCAGAAACAAAGAGTTAAACGTATGGTGTGGAAAACAGCAGGAAAACAGCAAGTAACAGGAAACAGATGATTGCAGCAGGTTGTGTAAACAGTATGAGGAAATTGGACCAGGGTCCACAGTTCACTAGTGGTGTCTCTCTCAGAACAGATAACTAGCATGTTGGGTAAACAAATTACAGCTGGGCAATTGACAAATAGAGAGGGCATAACAATGCAATACATGCCAAGATGTCTACTATGAAATCTAGTTGGGCATTACAACAAAGTACATAGACCGTTATTCCAACCGCATCTATGCCTAAATAATCCACCTTCAAGGCAGCATCCGCATCCTATTCAGTATTAAGTTGCTAACAACAGATTATTGCATGAAGTAAAGTGTGTAATGTAATCAATACAAGTGCCCTTGGACACTGCACCAATGTTTTATCCCTAGTAGCAACAGCACATCTACCATCTTAGACCTTTCTGTCACTGATCCAGATATCTAGAGACTGAACCCACTATCGAGCATAAATACCCCCTCTTGGAGTCACAAGCATCTACTTGGCCAAAGCATCTACTAGCAACGGAGAGCATGCAAGATCAAGAGCACATAGATAAACAACTTGAATAAACATGGTATCAATATTCATCGGATCCCAGCAAACACAACATCTAGCATTACAATAAGATGATCTTGATCATGTTAGGCAGCTCACAAGATCTAAACATGGAGGCACAAGGTAGAGAGACAACCATCTAGCTACTGCTATGGACCCGTAGTCCAGGGGTGGACTACTCACGCATCACTCCGGAGGCAGGCATGGTGATGTAGAGCCCTCCGGTGATGATCTCCCCTCCGGCAGGGTGCCGGGAAGAGCTTCAGAACTCCTCCGATCTGAGATTGACGATGACGGCCGCGACGGAACTTTTCGTGGAATATGATCGACCGTAATAGGGTTTTCGCGTCGCGGAGAATATATAGGCGAAGAGGCGGCGTCGGTGGCCGAGGGGGGCCACCACGCCATAGGGGGGCGCGGGCCCACCCTGGGCCGCGCCCTAGTGTGGCGTGGCCCCCTGGTGGGTCTGCTCCGACTCCCCTTTGGACTCCGTGATCTCCTCGTGATATTATTGACGATGTCTTTTGTTTCGTCCAATTCCGAGAATATTTCCTTAATAGATTTTCTGAAACCAAAAACAGCAGAAAACAGGGAACTGGCACTGTGGCATCTTGTTAATAGGTTAGTCCCAGAAAATGCATAAAAATGATATAAAGTGTAACCAAAACATGTAGCAATTGATATAATAACAGCATGGAACATCAAAAATTATAGATACGTTTGAGACGTATCAAGCATCCCCAAGCTTAGTTCCTGCTCGTCCTCGAGTAGGTAAACGATAAAAACAGATAATTTTTGAAGTGACATGCTACCAACACAATCTTTGATCAAATAACAATGTAATGCACATGATCTGAATGAAGTGATCCAAGCCAATGGTCTATAGTTTGCAAGCAAGTAAATAAAGAGTAAACATAAGTGATCACACAAGTGCAAACTTTCATGAATAACACTATAAAACATTTAGAGATATAATAGTCTAACATAATAGTTAGTTCACAGCAGCAATAATTCTCAACATGAAAGTGTTTGTATCAACACAAAGGAAGATAATAGCTTCAGCTTTTGCTTCAACTTTCAACATGTATATCATATAGATAATGTCAATGCAAAGAATATGATCAACCAAACACAAAGTTATGTAAAAACTGTTATACTGGAGTTGACAATGATGTTTGCTTAAGTAGACAGAAAGAAGTGGGAAAACTGACTCAACATAAAAGTAAAAGAATGGCCCTTCGCAGAGGGAAGCAGGGATTAACATCATGTGCTAGAGCTGTAGTTCCCGAAGGCATATAGAGAGCATAAAATATTGTTTTGTAAGGTAATGGTGTATACAGGTGTCAACAAATCAAATAGCAGGTACTTGTCATCTTCCATGGCTAACTAACTTTTAGAGCGGTTCCGAGAGTTTTTAGGACTGCACTTGTAACAAGCACTTATTGGTGACACTCCTCCCAACCATTTACTTTCCACAAACCATGGCTAACCGAATCCTCGGGTGCCCACCAACATTCACCATGGAGGAGTGTCTATTTATTTATTTATAGGGTGGACTAACCAGCTCTTTAATGCAAAATAAAAGGTGGAGAAGCAGATGAAGCTGCCAATCCTTGTAAATTAATTAGCATGGAAGATGACAAATCTCACTACTACGTCCTTATGAGCTTTTCAAGTAGTGACACAAAAAGGAAATGTAACAGTTTTGAGTAGTTAGTAGATAGCACATGAAGAAATTTACTTGGAATGGTGAAAACACCACATAATAGGTAGGTATGGTGGACACAGGTGGCATGGATTTGGCTCAAGGTTTTGGATGTACAAGAAGCATTCCCTCTTAGTACAGAGTTTAGGCTAGCAAGGTTATTATAAGCAAACATCATTATCAACTGGAATAGCAAGAGTGTACATAAAACACAAGGTTTGACGAACCATAGACTCCCACTGTCTTCCTTGTTAACACATAGCCTTCATCCAAAAATTATCTAGACTACTATGGACTTCCAATTATGCAACAGATTATTATAGCAGAAAATCCTTATAGTAGTTCTTCATTAATAGCCATTACTTACATGATGCACAAGCTTAAACATTAATTACTTGACAGCTCAAAACAATTGGCAAGCATCAAATTACTCAAGACAACGATCTAAAAAGATTCATGTAAGCATTTTATACCACTACCACATGCATAGCATTTTTCTGGTCCAACCAAACACCAATCAACTTATTTGACAACTCTCCAAACAGATATAAGTGAAGCAAGAGAGTACTTTCTTCAAAAGAAACTGAAAGCTCTAACAAGAGATACATGAAAAACTGAGAGCTAACAGCAATAACAGCAACTAGACAGGAATACTCAACAAGTATAAGTGAAGCACAAGAGTATTCTAATGAAAAAGTGGAGCGTGTCTCTCTCCCAAACATGAATACTAGGATCCAACAAGTATAGCACAGCAAACAAAACAAAACAAACTGAAAACAAAAACACACTGACGCTCCAAGGAAGAGTACACTAGCATGAAGCAATAAAAATATAGCACCATTAGAGATGACCTGATAATTTGTAGATGAAGAAGGGGATGCCTTGGGCATCCCCAAGCTTAGATGCTTGAGTCTTCTTGAAATATGCTGGGGAGGTAAGCCTCCCCAAGCTTAAGCTCTTCACTCTTCTTGATCATGTAATATCATTCTCCTCTATCAACACTTGAAAACTTCCTTCACACCAAAACTTAACAGCTTTTCTCATTAGCAGGTTAGTGCACTAAAAGATAATACTTCAAAGTTCTAGCAAAGACAAAACTCACAAGCCAACTATTTTAAACATTAGCCACTGTTACTAGGCTCAAGTGGGCACTTTTACACGAAAAGAAACCACTTAAAAACTTGTAAAAGAGAGAATGCAAAATAAAAGACAGAATCTGTCAAACCAGAACAGTCTGTAATGACGAATTTTTTCGAGGCACTTACGATGCTCAGATGAAAAACTTTTGAAATAATGAAAGTTGCGTAACATCATCAGGAACATGCACAAAAAGTTTCAGCATTTTTCGATTTTTTCTGATTTTCTACTGAATTAAACGGTGACGAACAGCAATCTGTCCCAATGCAGTCCCGAAAATAAAAACCAACTTTGCATTAGTAACTCTCCTTGGCACAACAAAACAGCAAATAAAGATACAAAGGAGTTGCTACAGAGGTAAACAACATCCTTGACTAATACTGAAAATAAAAGATAATGGGTTGTCTCCCAAAGCGCTTTCTTTAACGCCTTTTAGCTAGGCATAGTGATTTTTATGATGCTCACATAAATATGAGAGTTGAAACGTAAAAGAGAGCATCAAGAAGCATATATAAAACATGTTTAAATCTAACACTCTTCCTATGCATAGGAGCCTTGTAAGAAAACAAGTAAATGAAGCACAAAGTGACTAGCATAGGAAGACAAAACAAGTGCAACTTCAAAATTTTCAACATAAAGAGAGGAGACTTAATATTATTGTGATATATGAAACTATGTCTCCCTCTCACATAATGACCAGTAGGTTTTAAAGAAACCATCATATAAAAGCAACACAAGAGAAAGCTCAAAACTTTCATCACAAAGAGAGTAAATCTAATAACATGAAGATTTCTATAACCATATTTTCTCTCTCAAAATAATTTTCAGTAGCATCATGAACAAACTCAACAATATAACTATCACATAAAGCATGCTTTTCATGATCTACAAACACATAACTTTTATCAAGCAAGATAGTGGGATCAAAAATTTCAAACCCACTTTTAGACATATTGAAACAAGATGATTGATCACTCTCAATTGTAGAATGAATAATATTATCAAGCAACATAGGACCATCATCTAGAGCTTTATCATAAACATTTTCTAAGCAAACACTCTCATTACCATGCATTTCGAAATCATGCATAAATAGAGGATTATCATAAGAGTTATCAAAGTAGCATGGATTTTCATAAACAACATTGGGGAATATATTTGGTACTTCTGTTATCTTTTGTTTCTCTTGAGTCAAGGATGCTACTTCAAATTTATCAAAAAGATTTATTTCAATAGAATCATTACCAACTTCCCCAAGCTTAAGCTTTTCCATAGCATTAGCAACAACAATGTTCAAAGAGTGCATACCAATAACATTGATACTATCGTGCAAATAAAGTTCCATAGGTTTTTTAATTTCCTCTTCAAACACATCATGTCCTAGTTCAAGACAAAATTCATAAAGCTTTCTCATGTTGTTTTCAGCCATAGGACAAGTTTCAAATAAAGTATCCATTGATACCAAGCAAAGAACTAGACATAATAGCAAACCGAAATAAACTAGATGCAGGAATTTAATTTTTTTTGGATTTTTGATTTTTAACAGCAAGCAAAACAAAACTAAAACAAAACAAGCAAGACAAAAACAAAGTAAAGAGATTGGAACTGAGAGACTCCCCTTGCTGATAGTCTTCAAGTCCCCGGCAACGGCGCCAGAAAACAGCTGGTGCCTGGTTGACGGGAGAGTATTTGACGATGATGATGATGGTGATGATGAGTACTTCCCGGCAACGGCGCCAGAAAACAGCTTGATGGCTACGTGTTGGTGAACCCCAAGAGGAAGGTTATGATGTAGACAGCAGAAGTTTTCCCTTGAGAAATCTACCCAAGGTTATCAATCCAGTAGGACTTGACGATCTATCAGAAGGTTGTTGATGTTGACTCCCCCTGGCGCTAGGGAGCTTGCACCAACGTGGAATCTGCACAGACACAAACCAGAACTTTGCCCAACACGAAACAGAGAGGTTGTCAATCTCTCCGGTCTTGCAGAAACAAAGAGTTAAACGTATGGTGTGGAAAACAGCAGGAAAAACAGCAAGTAACAGGAAACAGATGATTACAGCAGGTTGTGTAAACAGTATGAGTAAATTGGACCAGGGTCCACAGTTCACTAGTGGTGTCTCTCTCAGAACAGATAACTAGAATGTTGGGTAAACAAATTACAGCTGGGCAATTGACAAATAGAGAGGGCATAACAAAGCAATACATGCCAAGATGTCTACTATGAAATCTAGTTGGGCATTACAACAAAGTACATAGACCGTTATTCCAACCGCATCTATGCCTAAATAATCCACCTTCAAGGCAGCATCCGCATCCTATTCAGTATTAAGTTGCTAACAACAGATTATTGCATGAAGTAAAGTGTGTAATGTAATCAATACAAGTGCCCTTGGACACTGCACCAATGTTTTATCCCTAGTAGCAACAGCACATCTACCATCTTAGACCTTTCTGTCACTGATCCAGATATCTAGAGACTGAACCCACTATTGAGCATAAATACCCCCTCTTGGAGTCACAAGCATCTACTTGGCCAAAGCATCTACTAGCAACGGAGAGCATGCAAGATCAAGAGCACATAGATAAAAAACTTGAATAAACATGGTATCAATATTCATCGGATCCCAGCAAACACAACATCTAGCATTACAATATGATGATCTTGATCATGTTAGGCAGCTCACAAGATCTAAACATGGAGGCACAAGGTCGAGAGACAACCATCTAGCTACTGCTATGGACCCGTAGTCCAGGGGTGGACTACTCACGCATCACTCCGGAGGCAGGCATGGTGATGTAGAGCCCTCCGGTGATGATCTCCCCTCCGGCAGGGTGCCGGGAAGAGCTTCAGAACTCCTCCGATCTGAGATTGACGATGACGGCCACGACGGAACTTTTCGTGGAATATGATCGACCGTAATAGGGTTTTCGCGTCGCGGAGAATATATAGGCGAAGAGGCGGCGTCGGTGGCCGAGGGGGGCCACCACGCCATAGGGGGGCGCGGGCCCACCCTGCGCCGCGCCCTAGTGTGGCGTGGCCCCCTGGTGGGTTTGCTCCGACTCCCCTTTGGACTCCGTGATCTCCTCGTGATATTATTGACGATGTCTTTTGTTTCGTCCAATTCCGAGAATATTTCCTTAATAGATTTTCTGAAACCAAAAACAGCAGAAAACAGGGAACTGGCACTGTGGCATCTTGTTAATAGGTTAGTCCCAGAAAATGCATAAAAATGATATGAAGTGTAACCAAAACATGTAGCAATTGATATAATATCAGCATGGAACATCAAAAATTATAGATACGTTTGAGACGTATCACAGAGGTTGTGCACTTTCCCCACACCAAACGATTATTCCGCCGTGATCAGCCACGGACCGTCATACGAGAGTATGCGGGGTTCGGATAATCGATCAAAGCCTTTCACTATGTCTACCCTAGTACAGGGATCTCCCAATGGGTTTGCTCTCCCCGGCACCGTGTGAGCCAACCATAATATCCATTCATTTTTCCCCGACTCCACACTGCCAAGCCAAGAGACCCACAGTAATCGTCCGGCCATAGATCCGCTACAGTGTATTGCCTCGTGCAGACGACAACCCGGCTTCGAGGACCCAATGATCCAATGAGGAGTGTGAGAATACCCCGTACTAAAATAAACAAGCTTACAGCTAAGCCGGTCCCATTCCTAGGTAATGTGGTTGCACGGGTTAATTGTTCGGGCGGCAGCTAGAGCTGTACTTTGTTTTTTTCAAAAACACCTGCCTTCTCGAGTTGCTCCTAGCAACACTTTCTTTCGTCAAAACATTTTCCATCAGAAAACTTCCACTTGGTTAGGGTCGCCCCTTCCCAAAGTTTTTCCAACAAAAACCTTTTTCTGAAAACAAATTCTTTTGAGGGGTTCCCAACCTACAGCTTTTAGAGAAGAAGTAGAAAATTCTAGCTTCGAAAATATGTTTTAATTTTCTTGATGACACCTCCAGTATAGGTGTCCCAAGAGATACTAATATCGATATTCTACCATACTGGATACTTATATAGAGTGTAGTATTTAAACACAAAATGGTTGACACATGCCACTTATAAAACATGCTTTTGACAAAAAAGGTAAAACATGCATATTAAATAAAAACACTGGGACAAGTTTATTTTAAAAGGATGGCTTGCCTTGGTCAGCAAATTGGCCCTGGTCTTGCTCCTGAAACTCCTCAAATTCACCTCCTGCCTCTACCACTTCCTCGTTTGAATCTAGCGTCATAAAAAGAAGTAAACCAACAATCATAACTTCACTCAAAGTAACATCTAACTAAAATACTGCAAGCAAACATCTAACAAGCCACAAGTATAGATAGCACCCACTAGATATAAAATAAAACAAGCATCACACCTCTAGAGAAAAAGATTTGCAACTAAAAACATAAACTAGGGCTTTTCTTAACAAAGGCTAATCATTTAGACAAGCAATTCTTTTTGAAAGAAACTTTTAATGAGTAAAAATTATACTAGCAGGAAGGTAATGACTAGTAGAGTCCAACAAAATTGGAGTTATAAATTTTTCATTTACAGAGAATAAAATATAATTATTCCAGTGAGAAAAACACTAGTTTTGAGAGTAAATTAACCATTTAATAACTAAAGCTTAGAAAAATTTAATAAAATAGGACAAGCAAGGTATCAAGTAACCAGATCACATGGAGGTGGATTCTCTTCAAAAACTTAAACAGAAATTAAGCTAAAAAAACAAACAGTAGCTACTGCCACTAAAATGGTTTTCATAACCATTTGAAAACTACAGGACTTTTTGTAGTAAACTAGATAGTACATGCAAAGCACAAGCAGTAGCAAAAGACCTCATATTTTTCTGATCTAGCAAACAATACTTATAGATTTTAGAGTGAGAAACACACATTAAGTGGCATTAGATCTAAGTAAATATACAGAGTAGATCTAGACATGAAAAAAGTTGTGCATGTTTAAGAAAACTCTTCGGAACACTAAAAAATTACTTCTAAAAATTTGCATGCACAGGAATTTTATTTGGATTTAAATCCTAAGATAGATCTAACAGGAAAAATAAAACATGATAAAGGATTTACAGAAACAAAAAGGAAATGGGCCAGATCTGGCCCAGACACGGCCGTGCGGCGCGATAACGGCCCAGCAGCCCACGCGGCCGCGCGCGCGAGCGGGAACGGAGGGGATTCAAAGGGAGCCGTCTATCAGGGGATCGACGGCGCGTGGTCGTCGCCCTCCTCGCGACGCGTCCATGCGCGACATGGAAACAGGGCTATGGTGGTGGACGATTCGCTCACCTAGAGCTGCTGCAAGACGAAGACGAGGATGGATCTGAGATGCGGAGTGCTTGGGGGAGGCAGGGGTGGCAGCAGATCTTGCAGGCGAGGTCCCAGCTAGCGGCGGCGTCGAGGTCGTCCGAGGCCGGCTCGAAACGGCGGCGACAACTCTGACGTCTCCTGGGAAAAAGAAGGGCAGGGTGAGAGAGAGCTCGACGAGGCGATCACAAAGATGCAGAGAGGGAGGGGAATGGTCGACGGAGCCGCTCGCAACCTTCCCGGCAAGGTGGCGGCCGAGAGGAAGAAGAACTCTAGCTCCGCCGAGCTAGAGCATGCGGTAGCTCGCTCTCGTCACTCGGGGCGTCAAAGGAGTGGTGAAGGAGCCGAAATGGCAAGGGGAGGTGCGGGAGAGAGGCCAGGGAATTATAAAGGGGTGGACGCCGGTCCACGGTGCACGGCGTGCACGGACGCGAGCAGGGGAGTGCACGAACGAGCGATTGGCCACGCCGGGCGGCGGCGCGCGCTCTCCTCATGCAGAGACGAGCGTTGGACGCACGCGAATGGCATGGAGCCGTTGGCTCGGCCGAGGTCAAGCCGAGGACAGGGGGTGCTCGAGTGGTGTTCGACAGAACGACCGAGCTCGATTGGCTGGGTTGGGCGGTGCAGTGGGGCAAGAGAGGGAGAGAGCGAGTGACTAAGGAGTGGGCCAGGTCGAAGGCGTCGCAATTGGCCATGATCCTCTTCCTCCGACAGAGAGAGGGGAGAGATCTTTGCAAGATCCTGCCCTGTGGGTTCCCGAGGTGAGAGGAAGAAGAAAAAGGGAGCATGGCTGGTGGGGGAGAGTGACAAGTAGGCCAGGGAGAAGAAGGGGGCCAGGCATACCCGCCAGGCCATTGGGGGTCGAGGGGAGAGGGGAGTGGAGCATGGCATGGCCGTGCAGGGCATCCATGTCACGGCCACCATGTTCTGCTCACTCCTCTCACGTGCGACAAAGTCCACACGGCTAACCCACGATCAGTGAGCTTAGTAGAGGGTGAGGGGAGGGTTTTAGGGTGAGGTTAGGGAGTGTGACAGGAATTAGGAGAAGTTAGAGAGAAAACAGATGTTCTGGAATTCAGTAACGACTAGCCCTAAAAAGCTCAAGAAAAAAATGATGATTTGATCTCCAAATTTTTTGTCAAGTGGATTGATGGAGAGTGGGTGTGCCAAGGATGGATGAGCACACAATGCACATGCATAGGGAACAATAATTCGAGTAAAAACAGAGGGGTAAAGATGGTATAAAATACTGGGCCTAATGGTCACTGTTTTGACTAGCTCTCAAAATGACCAAGACTAGGTGAGCATCCATTTTGAAAACATGTCAAACTTGATTAGATCAAGAAGATGAAATGGAGTATATGAATTCTACACAGATGCAAATCCAAAAAGGCCAAAGTTTTAGCAAATGGGGAGGGACTAGAAATGATATCTGTTAACAGGAGTGAAGATAGATTTACTAGATAAGTTTGGAGTTAACAAAATCTAAAAGTCTAGACTAAGAGTTTGATGAGTAGATAGCACCACCACACACAAGAAATGGCATCAAGGTGAACAAAACAAGATCCAAAACAATGCATAACAAAGGAGCAAAATTTTATTTCACCAGGTGACAATCAACACAAGAAGGTTAAAAGTTTTTGTTGGGTCCAATGTTTGCATTACAACTAACAAACACAAGGGTTCACAAAAGTGGGGTGTTACACACACAGTCGATCCGCCAGCAAGAACACACATCCACACATTCTCTGTATTCCATTCGCTCTCTCGCCTCCATCCCAATGGCGCGAACCGAAAACTCCCGCATCTACCACTTCGAGGAGCAAGACATGTACTTCAAGGTGACATTCACTCAGCGTGCAGCAGGAGTGGAGAAGTGGATCCATTGTGTCAAGGAGATGTTCCTCGACAACGCACCGATGAAGTGTGTTGGCCTGGACTGCGAGTACACCGACGCTCCGAAGAATGTCAAACAGAAGTATCTCCCAGCCGAGAAGAAGCGACGCGCCGCTGTCCTTCAACTCTCCGTGGCGAACAAAAATTTAGTCTTCCAGATAAGCAGAGCCGATGGAGTACCGGATCTCCTCAGGGAATTTCTCAGGGACAAGGAAATCATCTTCAGCGGCGCGGCCATCAACAACGATGTGGCTATGCTGAAATGGTACGGGATTGGCATTGGCAGCACGCGGGACCTCCAGACAGCGATCTGGAACCCAACGAAATTTTTTCCTCCGGCTCTCTATGATCTTGACTGTGTTTATATTGGGACGGACCTTTTGAAGAAGGATAAACGACGTATTAGATCTGACGTTACCGTACAATCAATCAGACAAGAAGGCTGGGACGAAGTTCCACTGAGCGCCGAACAAATAAGGTATGCTGCTTTGGATGCTCGCCTAGGGTTTGAGATTGCTAGGAAGTATTGGAAATTAGCTGGGTATAATAGTCCTCAAGATCGTCTCAATGTAGTTTGAGCGACTTAGTAACCATGGGCATCTCATATCGGTGGAAGCTTGCCGCAAGATTACATGCACTTCAAATTTCTAGAGGATGTGTGTGTACTTTTCAAGGAGTTGATTTGTTCAGGATTGATGCATGTAAAATGCATACATGAACTTTGCACTTTAATTGCTTATATTCCAATCATATTTGCATCATATAAAGGTTATATCAATGTTTTATCATGATTTTGGGAATACTTCATAGTTTTCCCATTTATTTGGAATTAACCCTGCACAGGCAGAAAACCCTAGTTTGGGCCTCGTGGCTCCGTTGTCGTCGATCTTCGCTCCACCGCCTTCGTCTTGACCTAAAAACGCCTATAAAAAAGGTCCCCCGTCGTTCTCTGGAAGGAGCGCCGCAGAAACACAGAAACACCGAAACGGAGATCAGGAGCTGCAGATTGGAGGGGGAAAACTCCGGCGGGGCGCTGCCGGCGTGGTCTCCACCTTCTCCATCGACTTCTCCACCGTCTCCATGATGAAGAGGGAGTAGTCCACCTCTGGACTATGGGTTTGTGGAAGTAACTTATGTATCTCTCCTCTCTTGAGCTTCACTAATTAGCACCGTATGAGCTGCTGAACATGATTACGGTCACCGTTGTAATACCTTTGTGGTGGATCTTTATGAGTTAATATATGTTTGAGATTGCAATGTTTGTTTCAGTTATGAGTATAGATGCATATTATGTACCCCGTTCTTGTCTACTTGTTTTGATCAAGCATGTTTATGAGAGCGTGTGAGGGGGAACGTGTGCATTAGTTGGAGTAACGGGGGGTGGCTAGTGCAGTGAACGTGAGAGAAAGTTCTGCGATCCACTTTGGTATCTTTACCTTACTTTGTTACCTCACTAGGGATAAACTAAAATACCATGCTACCGGGGATGTGGGCGTGACCATTGCCACTACTCCATGACTAGATCTAGCATGTTCTTATTTTCACTTCATGTCATGATACTTAATGCTATACTCTGAGTTATCTTAATTACTGAGGTGTTATGATTTAGTTCGCATCTTGGTGGAGTATAAGAGAGGTTAATAACCAAAAGATCTCTATGTTAGGACGTGATGCCCATATATCTAAGTAACTTGTTATCAAACCCTGTGTTGCAATCTCATATGTTAACTTTGTGTGTTCCATTGTCTACCACTTTATAAAGAGAGAGTGCATTTGTGAAACCATGAACCCCAGTCCATTTTTAATCATAAGAAACACCTTTCCAACACCATATACCACTTTTATATTTTCAGCCATCATTAAATCCGAAAATACAAAAATACTTTTCATCTTGCATACATCATTTAAAAACCCAAAAATATCATTTACCATTGCATCCACCATCATTGCATATTTATTTCTGTTTGCATTGCATAACTATCCTGATATCATTCTTACACCTTGTGCTTGACAACCACAGGTGAGGTTGAGGACCAAAACATCTAACCTTGTTTTGTAGGTAACCAAAAGAAGGATAAGAAGATAAATCTACCACTTCAGATTCCCCGAGAGTTCGATATTAAACCCTCGAGTCACCCCTCGTGGGGAAAACTGTCTTCCACTATACTATACACTCTGCACTTGGAGTCTCAACCTAAATCCCGTTATTTGTGCAGGCATCAAGACTTGCTCTTCGGGATCATCAAGACGTTTTCTGGCGCCGTTGCCGGGGAATCGTAGCTGAGAGATTTATCCAAGGGTGTGCATCATCGCATTCATCTCACAACAAAGTCAACGTCACCAACTTGTGCTAACACCTAAGCTTGGGGAGGTTGCACCTACGTGAGCACCATCTTATCCATCTTTACTTACAAAGCAATTTATTTGTTTTGTTAGTGTCATTGCATATCATATCATATTTATTTCAGTTTTGCATAAAAAATTAAAAATAAAAAAAACTTGCTATAATGGAAAAAAGAACCTTTTGGCCATTTAGTGTTAAGAACTTTCCCCAAGATATGAATATCCCTGTTGAGAAATGTGTTGTAGATCCTAATATCATGAAAGTGATTTATGAACACCGTTTTTATGGGAAACCTAAAGAAGATCCTATACCACATCTTAAGAAGTTTGATGAAAGGTGCAAAATGTTAAACTTGAGCCATGCTAATGTTAAAATTAAGCTTTTTCCTTACTCCCTAGGTGGAAAAGCCTTAGATTGGATATTAAGATGGCCACCTGGAAATTTTAGCACTTGGTTTAATTTAAAAGCTGCTTTTGTTGAAAGATTTTGTTCCATTGAAAAGATTTGTAACCTAAGACAAGTATTATCACCTTTAAACAAGAAGAGGATGAACCTCTAGTGAAAACATGGGAAAGGTTTAGAGGCATAGCTTTTGGAATGGAACATGGTCTTAGAGATTGGATGCTCATGCATGTGTTTTATAGAGGTTTGACTGAAGCCTCTAGGGTCTTTTTGGATAATGAATGTGAGATTCCTTCATGAATACTGCTGCTAATGATACTCACTATTTACTTGATGGCTTGCTTTTGGAAGTAAGAATTAAAGAAAGTTTAGAAAAAGCCCAAGTACCTGAAGATGTCTTTGATGACCGTTATGAAATATTCAACCTATACAATAGGGAAAAGAAAGTTGAGGAAGTTAAAATGCTTAATGAAGTCAAGGATCCTTTGCTTGACTTAGAAAATTGTAGCTTGCATGAATTAATATCTATCTTACAAAAATTTGCAAGTGATCCTTCCATCAACACTAACCAAGCAGGTTTTGGTTCTTATATTGCTAATCATGTCTTGAAAGAAAAGATTGCTAGGTACAACCAAGAGGCTATGATACCACCTAAGCTTGGGGATATGTGGATACCTAAGGTACTAGTAACTATTGGAAAAGAGACACACCATGCCATACTTGATCTAGGATCTAGTGTCTCTGTTTTATCTAAAGAACTATATGAAGTGCTTGAATTGAAAAATCTTGAAAAATGCTCTATTGAACTAGCACTTGCTGATGACTCTATTAAACATGCTTTGGGAAAAGTAAGTGATGTTATGGTAGAGTTACATATGACTTTTGTGCCTGTGGATTTTCTAATCATGGATATGGGGAATAAAACCTCTAGTCCTATTATTCTTGGAAGACCTTTTCTTCGTACCACAGGTGCTATCATTGATTCAAAGAAGGGAATGTAAAGTTTCAGTTTCCACACAAGAAGTGCATGGAACACTTTCCAAGGAAGAGGGAACCACCAAAGTTCAAGCTCCCTCATGAGCTTCGTCCACAATAAAACAACAAGTAAGAAGCCTAGCTATATGGCTATAAAGAAAGCGCTTTGCGGGAGGCAACCCGGTTATTTTTATGTGTGATTTTTCTTTGTGTCCTCTTGCTGTAACAAGAGATTTTGTGTCTAGTTAGGTTCTGGAGTTTTTAATAAAGTGCCAAGTTTTACCCTTTTTGGTTTGAAAAGTTGCTTATAGTTCGGAGATTTTATTCCTGCACGAATCAGTGCACGGTATGATTTTTAATTCTTATTCTGTAACTCCGAATGAGCTCATATTTGAACTGTAGTTGCAACTTTTCATCCTCTGTATGCATGAATTTTTTCGGAATTTTTCGAGAAAGTTTGGTAGGGTAGAAAAATACGTTTTGCTGCTGCTGTTTTTCTGGACAGATTCTGTCCCATTTTGTTTGATGCATGCTTTGAGCTTTTAAGTTGAATCTTTTTGATCCAATTGAGTTTATGAGTAGGCATACAACATTATATACTTTCTGGACATTCATATGAATTTTTGTTCAAGGATTATATGCAGCAAGGAACCTATTTGTTTATCACTATTAATGCACCCCACAGAAAAGAGATGGGAGAAACGGTGTTTTGAAGTTTTTTCACAGGGATTGGAGGAGATGCACCAAGAGCTATCCAAGGATGGTGAAGACCATAAGCTTGGGGATGTGAAGACAACCCCACTGGACCTACACACTCTCGGTTTGCACACGTCCAACTTCTGTTTTTCGATCGAAACACTTTATCGCATAAACTTGGAGCGTCGTTTTTGTTTTTGTTTGAGTCTTGAGAGACCACCACACTATCAATTATATATGAGAGAGCTACTGGAAATATGGGTTGAAATATGTTGGATGCTTTTATAAGATTGGGAAAAGGGATGTTTGACTTGATTTTTAATGATACATATAGTTGCATGATTCATGAGCTTGTTTATGAGTAATAGTTTGCAAATTCTTTTTGTAGAGCTATCACTTATTCATGTTTTGGTGCTGATTGTTATTTCACTTGGTTTAACATGGATTAGTTAGTTCTATGGACACTCATGCATGCATCTAGATGGTCAACTTTCTCCCTTTTGCTAGCCCAAAAACTCCAACAAGCAAAAACTTGTTTCCAACACCTTCAACCAAAGTTATTCCAGTGAGTCCACCATATCTACCTATTGGCTTTATGCTATTCCGAGTATGTTTAACATGTTGTTTGTGTTATCTTACCTCTGAATGAAAATGTTTATGTTATTGATTGCAATGGAAAAAATTGGTTATATAGCTCTCACGAACTTGATGCACATTTTACTATCATTGCATAATAAAACATGACCCATTGTGATTAAGATTATGATGCTAGTGGCTTGATAAATGTTCGAGGTTGGAGTTAGCCCATATGTGCTGTCACATGCAAAGCTTTCAACATGCTCTTCATCTCATTTAGTTGATATCATGTACTTTTGTTATGGATGCCTATCATGGTGAAATGAGGTGGAAATGAAGTAGTTCAAATGAGTTTGTATAAATGGTTAGAGAGACGCCTGGGCCGCTAATCTAAGCCATGCATCATTCATGGTGGAAATTTACTTACATACTATGGTGAACCTTCTGTGATACACCTTGCAATAAAAAACTATTCCAAATGGTAAATAAAAAGGGTGTTGAGATTGTTCATTTTGTTTGTTTGTCTTGTCATTTTGATATGGGCTTGTTCCATATCTGGGACAAGAGGTACCCCAGTTGACGCTCTTGATGATACTATTATTACTTACAATGATATAACTTGAACTTGCTTTGTTTCCTAAGTTGAGTAATCATGGTGTAGGTACTTGTATTCAAGGGGCATGAGACATCCAACCTTTACTTTGTCAAGCACACTACTCATATTTGCTTTCACTTTAACCTTAATCATTCAAGATGCTATGATAGGGGCAATGAGAGCTTGACACCAATGAATACCTTATTGCAATCATTAACTTAAGTAGAAGAGTTTGGAAGTTGGATGAAACTTATGCATGCTTTACCTCTACTCACATATACATCTTTCCAAAGTGTACACCTATCATATTCAGATTTTCATCTACACTCTATGACCATTGTAGGATGTTCTACTTATCATTATGCATACATGTGTTCCATATTACTTGCTACTATGTTACACTTTGTGAACTATCAATGAACATCCTTGTCTTGAATACTTGATATCACTTCATAAACTATTTGCATATTGCTACTCCTTTGAAGAATGAATCATTTGACTATATGTAGCAATAGTAATCATCTTTGATATCCATTGTTAAGTATTAAATTGCAAAGTCCATGTTAGTTTTATCATCTTCATACTCGAGGACGAGCATGGATTAAGCTTGGGGATGTTGATGCATGTAAAATGCATACATGAACTTTGCACTTTAATTGCTTATATTCCAATCATATTTGCATCATATAAGGGTTATATCAATGTTTTATCATGATTTTGGGAATACTTCATAGTTTTCCCATTTATTTGGAATTAACCCTGCACAGGCAGAAAACCCTAGTTTTGTATTTTAATGTTTCAGGGACCCAAACGTCAACGAAATCACCTGGAAATTTACGGGCGTCAATATTTGGAAGGAAGAAGGACTACGGAAAAAGGAAGCAAGCAAACGGAGGCCCGAGGGCCAAACGGCATGGCCCACGCGGCCAGTACTGGCCGCGTGGGACCCACCCGTTTGGGCCTCGTGGCTCCGTTGCCGTCGATCTTCGCTCCACCGCCTTCGTCTTGACCTAAAAACGCCTATAAAAAAGGTCCCCCGTTCTCTGGAAGGAGCGCCGCACAAACACAGAAACACCGAAACGGAGATCAGGAGCTGCAGATTGGAGGGGGAAAACTCCGGCGGGGCGCTGCCGGCGTGGTCTCCATCTTCTCCATCGACTTCTCCACCGTCTCCATGATGAAGAGGGAGTAGTCCACCTCTGGACTATGGGTTTGTGGAAGTAACTTATGTATCTCTCCTCTCTTGAGCTTCACTAATTAGCACCGTATGAGCTGCTGAACATGATTACGGTCACCGTTGTAATACCTTTGTGGTGGATCTTTATGAGTTAATATATGTTTGAGATTGCAATGTTTGTTTCAGTTATGAGTATAGATGCATATTATGTACCCCGTTCTTGTCTACTTGTTTTGATCAAGCATGTTTATGAGAGCGTGTGAGGGGGAACGTGTGCATTAGTTGGAGTAACGGGGGGTGGCTAGTGCAGTGAACGTGAGAGAAAGTTCTGCGATCCACTTTGGTATCTTTACCTTACTTTGTTACCTCACTAGGGATAAACTAAAATACCATGCTACCGGGGATGTGGGCGTGACCATTGCCACTACTCCATGACTAGATCTAGCATGTTCTTATTTTCACTTCATGTCATGATACTTAATGCTATACTCTGAGTTATCTTAATTACTGAGGTGTTATGATTTAGTTCGCATCTTGGTGGAGTATAAGAGAGGTTAATAACCAAAAGATCTCTATGTTAGGACGTGATGCCCATATATCTAAGTAACTTGTTATCAAACCCTGTGTTGCAATCTCATATGTTAACTTTGTGTGTTCCATTGTCTACCACTTTATAAAGAGAGAGTGCATTTGTGAAACCATGAACCCCAGTCCATTTTTAATCATAAGAAACACCTTTCCAACACCATATACCACTTTTATTTTCAGCCATCATTAAATCCGAAAATACAAAAATACTTTTCATCTTGCATACATCATTTAAAAACCCAAAAATATCATTTACCATTGCATCCACCATCATTGCATATTTATTTCTTGTTTGCATTGCATAACTATCCTGATATCATTCTTACACCTTGTGCTTGACAACCACAGGTGAGGTTGAGGACCAAAACATCTAACCTTGTTTTGTAGGTAACCAAAAGAAGGATAAGAAGATAAATCTACCACTCAGATTCCCCGAGAGTTCGATATTAAACCCTCGAGTCACCCCTCGTGGGGAAAACTGTCTTCCACTATACTATACACTCTGCACTTGGAGTCTCAACCTAAATCCCGTTATTTGTGCAGGCATCAAGACTTGCTCTTGGGACCATCAAGGATTCTCCCCAGTTTTGTGTGCGTGTTTATGTACTAATGGTCTTCCGTATGAATGATAAGCATGCATCACTAAAAAGTGTCTTTTACCCAACCGGCAAGTAAACCCATCTGCCAAAAACAATTATGTACCGCATTTCCCAACCAACAACGGCATCGACGACACGAACGGTTACCCTTAGCGAACACATTCCTTCTTTCATAACGACGGGGAACACCTGCCGGCTTAAGAATGGGGACGTCAAGATGATCTTGTTTCCTTCCCGAATCGTACACAACGAGACTAACAAAGATTTAAGGATAGAGGCAGAGAGGATGAAATTGTCAGGTCACTTAAACAAAACATTCCGACTTAATCCAAAGGCCGTGCTAAAGATGGGAAACAAAAAATTAACTGTAAAGTTATAGCACGCCTACGCGTGTCTCAAATCCATCGGAGTAGATACTTAGTAAGGAAGGAACTTCCCTCCAAGGCTTCGGAAGGAAGGAACGCGCCAACCAAGTTTCCAAGGTAATACGTCTCGGATTGATCAGCCCACCACGAGACCTACACGTAATTAATATGACCAGAAACCGATAGGATCGGCGGGACCACCCTTCCTCCCGTATTAATTGATGTGCCTTGCCTAACGCACTCGTCGTCCACTACCGTTCCTCCGTTTTCCTACCGCCTCCTCTCTCTACCGTAATACACGCGTGAGTAAACACGAGCCAAATAGTGCATGACCCCCTACGTCTATGTTTCTGACGGATGGCGTCACGTCAATGAGTTTTCCGCCTTAAGAACCTTGGGTCGTGTCACACCGATTTTAGCTTAATGTGTATCTGATCCCGCCGGCTCCCTGGAATCGGCATTGGATCTCTCGGGAAATCATTCGCCAACAGTGTGTCTCTATGAAAATTTCTTTGACCAGGTGCACATTAGACTACATATTCCCAGTCGCCACTCTACCATACACGGACGTACCAGAGGTCCATCGTTCCATACCAAGATCACGCTATAGGTCTCGCGATGACGGATCGCTGGTCAAAAACAACATTAGATAATAACATATCTGATTCCTCAAGTGCTGCCGGCTCCGCTGTCGCCGGCTCGCCGCGTTGTTTTTTCTTTCTTGCTTGCTCCTATTTAGACTTTCCGTGTAAAGCTTAAAAAACATTCCACGCTATAAGGAACAAAGAACCACTATGTCATTAAGGCGGCCATCTCCTTATCTTCTCGAGCTTCTTTTCTAGCCGAATTCCTCTAGATCTCAGTCTCTGTGCAATTCCTTCCATGTTATCAAAAGCTGCTTTCATGCTGCTACTTATGACTTCTTGGCCACCAAAATAGCTGAGAATCGCTAAGTTATGGAACTGGGTTGAGAAGGAACAGATAAACCTCACGGACAGAAACCAACCTCTAGAAAGTTTTTGACATTTGATGTCCGCCCTCTTCAGCTGACTCTTTAGACAAATATTTTCTGCTTCCAACTGCTCCAACCTGTTGTGGTTTAGATCTTTGATCGCCGTATTAGTTGCGGCTTCCATGAATCTAATAGCTGCTACTGCAGCACTATGTTCTGCCATGCGAACATCCATGGACCTTACTCCAGATATTTTCATGGGCATGCGTGGACCTTTCGAAGTAAGTTTTGTTGCATGGCAAATAACAGGCACACAGATCTTGTACTCTCCGCAAACTGTTCGGTGATAATGAGCCAACGGTAATCCAAGCTGACTTATCATTTCATCATTTATCATCTTGCTTGGATTGTTAGATGTAGCTGAGCACCCTGAAGTATTGATAATGCAGTGAGAGATAGTAAACAGACATACAGGATAGAATAATTATCTTACTCTATGTAATGCTTTAACTACACCAGACCTATTCGGCAAGACATTAAATATAGTAGTAATCTTATAAGTCTGAAGCATGTAGCAGAATCAGCATCAACAGTTAGATGTCCTTTCAGTAAGACAGGTAATGTGACAGGAAAATAACAACGGGGTTTCAAGAATCATGACGCCAATAAGCTGTGTAATATTATTAAACATGTGCAAACCTGTCTGTTAGTTGAAGAAGCAGAAGTCACAGAGTCATTCTCAATATCACTGCCTACATCCATGGTGGATGTAATTCTTGTTAGTTTTCGCATTGCATTTAATATTACACGGTGTCACAACATTTTAATCATCGGCGACGAATGTTTGATTTTTTTCATGTGTTGGAATATTTGTTTTTTATACTCAATGAATATACGTTTCGTTTATCGTATTAATCTCGTACTTCGGGTGAAATTTTTGTTGTCGACAGTTGAGGATGCGAGCGATCCATCGTGCGCTTTGTTTCATGAGACGTGGGGAGGCTGCGCAAGAGGTTCGGTGTAGAGTTGGAGATACGAAAAAACAAAGAAAAAAACAACACCTAAACGCAAAAGCCACAAACAACTAAATAACACGGATCCAGAACACGACCTGCAAGATAAATAAATTAAGAAGAACAAGCAGAGCTAAACACATCAAGAAACTACGAACTAGTAAGCCGACCAGCTCCAACGGGGAGCCGGCAGCACCCACCAACCACTCCTACAGAACCGAGCATTATAGCCGCATCCCGGCCATGGGCCTCAGCCGTTTTCCCATCCGGCTGGGAGCAACAGTTGAGGATAATCCTTGCGCGAGGAGCCGGTTTTGATGTCTGACTGCAAATCGCACCCCTCAGACGGTTATGAAAAAGATCCGACTCTGAACCTTGAGACGGTTGCAGCAAATGACCGTCGCAAACGCTAGAGCCAGGCTGGTTGTTCAGCCGTCTCCACCGGCCGGACCGTCCGTATTTGTTCATCAGCTCCGGAAACATTTAGAGCCGGTTCGGAAAAAAACAGCCTCAGGGGCCACGCGTCGGTCATATTTTATAACCGGCGACAAAGTTCAGAGGGTCCATATGTTTCCGGTGACCAGCATTTGTTCGGAGGCGTGGGATTTATCCGGATATGCAAACAAAGATCCGAGGCCAATTATGCCAGCTATTTGGGCACGACCAAATATTTAAATTAACCACGAAATTATTACAGGTTGCCTAAACAAGAACTTCTATTCTAAATATGATACATAAGAACCTAATATGTGTACATGCCACGAGGAACATAATACAAGATGGCGAGTCTCCACAACTGTTTGGAATTACATATTTGATCGATGCCACACTGAACTACATGTGATGCGCAGAGAATGATGACCAATCCGCTTCGAAGCCAGCTTCTACAGGTAAAATTTGCCTCATGCATATTCAAACCAATTTGCATTGTTGATGAAAACCACTTGTAATTATCTGAAAATTTGATGAGAAATATAAATGGCGTTGCATATAGAATAAAATATGTGAAAGAGCATTTGAATTTGTGGTAGGTAAATACTTACAAGTGTACTACAGCCGATGTAATTCTGATAGAAGAACTTACATGAAACATCAAATACTGATAAGTTGTTGATCAGATTGTTTATTGTGTTAACTTGTTTGGCGAGCTGATACCGATCGAATCGCATTGACTTCGTTCTCTGCATTCAAAGATAGTAGAATATATATCAGAACACAGAAAGCCAATGTGCTATTTTCAATTGGATATAGACATCGAACTATACTCCAGAAATATGCTCAATAAAAGGAAATATGTCATTCAGTCCCCTTTAGTGTTTCATGGTGGCCGGCAACCTTGATCTTTCACTGTCCCCTTTAGTGTTTTGATGTTGGCAACCTCTGATATGCAATTAATGGAGTACGCAGTTAACCCAAAAAAAACATGTTCATCTCACAAACATACAGTCATTACAGCAGACAATTAAATGATTAATATCAGTGTTGTATGAGGTTCTAATTCTGAAAAAGTAATTACAGCAAACATCAATTACTGTGATAAGATGTTGGTTCTTTATTGTGTTTCGAGAGCATGTACCAATTACCTTGCTTCGCGAGCATATATCAGCATACAGAAAGCCATCTTCATATCAGTCACAATTTTCTTCTCGCCACAGCAGTCATTCCATTTAGCAATTCCCTGTCATTGCAAGGAACATATACTTGCAGTCATTACACCAGTCTTTTTTCTCTTAATCCATGCCAGCTGCTGCCATTCTAAGTTATTTACCTTAATTAGCAGTATCTGCCACAGTGTTGAGGTAAAAAATGCAGAAATATGAAGGAATGGTTCTTCAAGGAGCTAGCCTAAAGAAATAAATTACACGGCCTAGTGTACTTAAATGTGGACAGTAACAAACAACACATATATGTACCATGGAATCTCGGTACTGCATCCGTTGATGGAAAAATGTGCTACGTCTGTTCCTTCATTCTGCTGCACGCGTGGCTCTTCGATTTTGAGTCACTCGAGGTCAGGTAAGGAGCCTAGAAAAATAAATCAGAGATGAAATGAGATCCACCCACATCTATAGTTCATAGATCCGAAGGAACCACACCTACCATTTCCGGGGATGAAAGGGGATGACGGCTCGTAGGAGACGGGGGATTGGAGGGGGAGGTGGGAGGATAGGGGGTGGGGGTGGGGTGGAGCCACGGGCCGCTGCTCCGGCGGAAGCGGAGTGGCGGCGCAGTGACAGGGGAGAGGGGGGCGGTGCAGAGAGAGCGGGCGGAAAATTTGAAATGTGAGAGTGCCAAAATATTCCGCCGGAGCAGCGGCGCAGTGACAGGGGAGAGGGGGGCAGTGCAGAGAGAGCGGGTGGAAAATTCGAAATGTGAGAGTGCCAAAATATGAGTGAGTGCCAACTAGGAGTGAGCGAGGAAAATCTATCCCCGGCCAAAATTTTCCCGCGTAAACAATATATCCGTACCCTCCAGATATGTTCGTACGCTCTGAACTAAATTTGCAAATTAGAATTTTTATTCTTCATTCCTCCTATAACAGTGCAACTGGAAATCTATTATATACTAAAAGCAAAATGAGGGGGGTTTTAGCGGCACCACATTAATCCACATAGGTTAGAAATATATAATCCGTTGATTTTCATAGTGATGGTTGAGATTAAAAGATAGATAAATTACGTACAATGTTAACCGGGTACAAACAAGTTGTTTTCAACACGTACAACCAAATCGGGAGTCAGATTTAAAAAAATCGAGAGTCACGTCACGGCCATAGAGTCCAGCCGGATACATGTACCCGTAGCCTGATCGGTAGTGACAAAAAAAAAAAAAAAAACTGATCCATTCCAAACGTGTACGACCAGCTATTACTAGCTAGCACATGTACGTGTTAGAACAATATTACTATAGTAGAACAAGGTGGCGACCTGTAAGGCTTTTAAATGAAAAAACGATTTGCCTAGAATATTTAATTTGGATATTGGTGTGTATGCATTTGCCGACAAAAAACATATTATAAAATGCCAAAGAATTCTGAAAAAAATTGACGCATATCGTTGAACACTCTATGTACGCACGCCAAGTTTCTGGGAAACTGACATTTTTCAGCATGTATAAAAAAGACAAAAAAATGTTTCGTGAACAAAAATTTATCTCTGAATTTTTGTCTTTTTACACACGATACAAAAAATATCGGTTTTCCGTGAGACGACTTTGTGAGCATATAGAACTTCGACGTGTACACGAGAACTTTTTGTCTGAGTTTTCTGAAATCTCACATTAAGTTTAATATGCATTTTTTAAACCAAAATCATATTCTCCCGAGTGTCAAAATGTCACCCCCGATTTGCGCCATATACGAAAATCATATATGGTAATATGTATATAATTAACTTCATACATTGAAAGTTAAAATAATCTTTATTACAACTTTAGAAAAATTACAAGAGACATTTACTTCAAAGACTATAAAAGAAGTCGTGGCGGGGGTAGTGCTGCCAAGGACACACCCTGACAAGAAAAGAAAAATCCGACCACCTCCGTACTGAAACACGAAGAATTAGATGGATACATTATGGTTGAATTATCAGGGTTAAGAATTAGGCTGATAGATTATATTACGCTAATCAACATTGGCATGATATTATCAGGGTTAATCGCGCAATTGGATTTGATCACGGTCGTTCATAAGATCCAAGTGCAATATGTGCACAGAGGTTAGGATTCGCAATTAGAGAAAATGGTGTTGCTATTGTAGAAGTATCAATGTCAACCTATCCGATTGATTTTATAACAACTCATTCACAAGGTTTCAACTTGGTATAGACAATGTATGTCTATTCCCTTCGTGTTGAAAGTATTTTGAAGAATATTTGTTCCTAGGATTTTTCTTCTTTTGAGAATGTTCACTGCAGTGGATAAATCTAAAAAATTATTCTGTATGGATGACACATAAACTGAAATTTAAACTTTTCTTTAGGTGTAATTTATAATCATTGTTCTTTAAGAGTTTAATGGACGTATTTGTGTATTACGATCAATTTTTCTTAAGTTTTATTTGACATTCGCCCTTTTAGATAGGTGAGTCAAATAATTGACCTAAGGTATTGGGCATAATTTTGACGCTAATAAAGAGTGTTAATGATATGTTGAGAAGAATTTGGTGGTGCCTTGAAATAGCACTACTAGGAAACTAGCTATAGATAGAATCACTTTTTGCGGCGCACCAAACAGCCATGCGCCACAGAAATATTTTCTGTGGCGCATAGTTTTGCATGCGCCACAGAAAATTTGGAATTCTGTGGCATGCGCCACAGAAATGACTCTTTCTGTGGCGCATGGGTCTAGATGCGGCACAGAGAGCCACATTTCTGTGGCGCATCTAGACCCATGAAAATGATAAAATCTTCAAAAAATAAAATCCTTTGACATATAGTTAGGTTTACCCGGTGAACTTTTCTCAGATACTCGAAATTCCAAAAGGAAAAAAAGTTATTTCAAAAAGAAGATTTTTTTCTACAAAATCAAAAAAAATTCAAAAAAGACAATTCTGTGGCGCATATCTACATATGCGCCACAGAATTGTTGGACGGGATTCGAATTTGAATCCCGCCGGCACCAACCCTTCTCTCTCTTTTCTCCTTCTCTCCTCTCATTTACTCCTCCTCCTCCTCTCCTCCACTTCTCCTCTCACCTTCTCCTCCACTTCTCCTCTCACCTTCTCCTCCACTTCTCCTCTCAACTTCTCCTCCCTCCTCCTTCTCAACTCAACCCCGGCGACCTCCTCCTCCTCCACCACCTCCGGCGACATCCTCCTCCACCACCTCCGGCGACAACCTCCTCCTCCTCCACCACCTCCGGCAACATCCTCCTCCTCCTCCACCACCGCCGACGACATCCTCCTCCTCCTCCACCACCTCCGGCGACATCCTCCTCCTCCACCACCACCTCCGGCGACAACCTCCTCCTCCTCCACCATCTCCGGCGACCCCAATCCTCCACCCACCAACCTCCGGCGAACCCCTCCTCCACCCACTTCCGACCAAGCCACCTACGGCCATGGCCACGGGCACCACGGCCTCCGACGAGCTCCGACGAAATTCCGGCGGCGCCAGATCCAGATCTAGATTTGGCAGCCTTTTTTTTAAATTCAAAATAACAATTCTGTGGCGCATGGTGGTGGGTGCGCCACAGAATTATTTCTGTGGTGCATGGTGGTGGGTGCGCCACAGAATCTTGGTTTTTCTGTGGCGCATCGAGGCCGTGCGCCACAGAATTAAAATTTAGTGGCGAGATATCTGTGGCGCACCCACCATGCGCCACAGAAAGCCAAAAGTGGTGCGCCACATATAGGCTATTTCCTAGTAGTGTAGTAGAGATTAATTATGTAATCGGTGACAATATTCCTTTTAATTATGAGCAATCTAAACCGGCGTAGTCGCGTGACTGCATATAACATATACATGTGAGTGAGCTTATAGATCACGTGGATTGAAGAGTTGGGAACAGTAGGAAGGAAGTAAAAAAAATCTAGATACCACTTATATCCGTTACAAAATGGTGAGATGGTATTTTTGGAAATGTCACAATTAATATTAAGCAACAAGTTAAATATGTTGTAAAAATATTTCAAATAGGCATTAATTTTCAGAAATAAAATCCGTGACATGTGCAATATGCTAATATGATGCCATTGCAAAATTTTATATTTTTCACATAAATATTGTTACCCAAAAAAATACAATACTTCATTTCATTTTACATCACTAACCTGTACACCTGCAAGGGTTGATGACTAGGGCGACATGGTATTTTGGAGAATTAAAAATAATAATTCGTCCACAGATTAAAATGAACCATATAAAAACAATGATATTATCTTAAATAAAACATAACCTAGACCTTTCTCTTTTGAGTATATTCTACATGATGTAATCAAATTCAGTTTTCATGATGTAGTCAAATACATTATTCTAGGTTCGATGGTTTGTAATTGTTGATGATTTATGCGAGCAAATAATATCATTTAGAAATTAGTAGGGTTAACATCTCTAGAACCATTTTAGGACACATTGAGTGGGCTTAAGATGACGCCCTCGCATTTGCGAGGGCCACCCGGCTAGTTAAACAAATAATGCATTAAACAGGTGTGACCGCCGCATCAGAATCTTCCTCCCGCTCTTCCTCCGAAGGTGTGGCCGCCCTCGTGCAAGTGCGACGGAGAGGTGTCGTCGACCTGGCCTGCCCATATCCTGAACTCATGTAGGTGTCTCGTGCCCGCCTGGTTCACGACCAAGTCGATGATGTGGATGATAACCCGATAAGCAAAGCAGAGCATGCTCTCTGGTGAGCATGGCAGCGACGGAGGAGATCGATCAAGGTTGTCGGAGTCGGCTGGCACGCTGTTGTTAGGCTCCGGGACAAGGACGTGGTGCACCTTTGGGACAGTGCACGGGTCCTTGATCCACGCCGTGACGTCGATGGACCAGCTGTCTGCGGTGGCTGCACGTCCACCATCTCGCCGCCGATGATGTTGACGAGCCGTTTCAGCACCTCTGGCTCCCTGGCGTGGAAAGGGATGCCGTCGAAGCTTATCGTGCATAGGTAGGCAAGCTCCGATTGCGTGCCACCATATCCTCGATGCCAACGCGCGAAACTGATGGTCGCGTCGCCACACTGGAACGTTGGCCAGGTAAGAACGCGACCGCATTCGTCGCTAGACTTGAACCGCACGAAGAAATGGGCGGGCGGCGCGCACACCTCGACAAGGACTTTGTCAGGCCGGATGCAACATAGAGTGCCTAGCGCCGCCACCAAGTCGAACGGCGAGACTGGGGGCGTGACCCAGGCACGGTGGCGGCGAGAACGTGGTGATGGAAATTCGTGCTCAGTGGACGCCATGAGAGGGGTGGGAGACAGGACGACTGGCGGCCCAATGGCCGGTCGCAGCTCATGGTCACTGACCTGCTGGCACAACTCCACTGACGAGTGCTCGACGTCTGATCTGGACATGGCGTCGATGAGGAAAAATCATGAGGTGATTCGCTTGGATAATATGATGGGTAAGTGTTTGAACGTGATCGGGGTGAAGAGAGATATATAGGCAATCGCGCGTCGGCCGGAGTGTATAGCACAATGGCTAGTCCAACTGCGCAATGGCTAGTTCTGCCACCGGAGCGTTCGGAATTAACGACCGGCCGGGTTGTCAGCATAGCATGCATGCGGACTTCTTAACGAGATAGTTAATTACACGAGCAGGAGAGGTTCAAATCAAAAGGCACTTCATTACTAAATAAGCACGGTAACGACAGAGAGATCTACACACCCTGAAACTGCTTAACTGAGATCCTAATATGACGGTTGTGGCTCAACAAGCTGTCTGGCTGCTGCTCCACGACGGCGCATGCCGTTGGGACACTACACGGGTCCTTGATCCATGCCTTGACGTGGATGGTCTTGGGCATGAGCACCTCCACCATATCGCCGCCGGGGCATTTGACGAGCTTGTCTAGCACCTCCCGGTCTCTCGTGTAGTGGGGAGGGAGGTCGTCGAAGCTGATGGTGCATAGGTGGCCGTGCTACCAAGAGACACGCGAGGGGCCGATGATCGCCTCATCATGGGGGCGCAGGAGGTGGATGAAGCGGCTGTTGGGGAAGTAGTCGATGTCGGTCTTGACAGCGTGGGCGTCGGTGAAGAGGATGAGCTCGTTGCCGTAGTCGTAGACGCGGTCGTAGAGCAGACGTGCGTCGAGGGGGTTGGCGAAGCGGACCATCAACTCCCTGGACGCAAGCAGCTGGAGGTGATACATAGGCTTCTCGGCAGTGTGAAGCATGCCGTAGCCCGCGCTGATGAAGGCAGACGCCGCATCGAAGGGAGACCGCCACACCGACGCAGCCCAGACCCGAGCATGTCATCGCCGACCATGCTCTGCGGGTACTGAAGCTGGGGTGTGTGCTAGCTGTATGCGGTGGTTGGAGAGCTGCTGCTTGGATGAGATGCCGCGATGGGGAAAGATGGGGATAAGTATAGGAAGTGGTGGGCCGGTGACACTCTGCGACGAGGCATCGGTGGCACAACCCCAATTTCTACGTGACGGGATGGTGTACTGCCAGCACTCGATGGCATAACCACAATTTTCTACGCGACGGGACATGCTCTGCCAGCACTCGATGGCGTAGCCACAATTTTCGAGACTAGGCGCATGCGAGGTCTCCTTGGATCCCCCTTCTCGTCTCTATCTATTGCGTGGCTTAGTGGCTGTAAGGCGAACTTTCGATTTTGTTGCAGTTCTCTTCGAAGGGAAGGAACCAATTAATCCAGCCAAAACAATACACATGAACTTATTCAATACCCTCCCGCTGACATGCGGGCCCGGAAGGATGCAGGCCCCACCTGTCATCGAGCCGTTTGCGGTTCGCCTCCACCAAGTCCGGAAGGTCCACGCTATTTTCTTGTTGGTCTGGACTGGTCCGGCATGTTCGGCATTTGTTGGACTATTCCGGATAAATCAGTACTAAAAAGTACAATAAAGAAAATGTAAAACTTACCAAAATTTAGTTTTCATTTGCATGGTATCATATTTTCGGTGTATAAGCTTAAATTGAATTGTATAAACCAATAAATAAATTTTAACAATGGTAGGTCGTCGTTCCAAAAGGGAACGCCCCGCGTCAGGTGTCCGGAGGAAAACCTTCAGCGTCAGAGTAACCAAACCAAGATTAGTAACAACATTTCATCATTTTGAGCTCTTACTCTACACATGCATTTGTTTTATCATTTATAATTATATATAATATGAATTAAACCGTGTTTGTTGCTGTCTGGTTTGGTATGTTCCGACATGTTCGGCATTTGTTGGACTATCCCGGATAACTTAGTACCAGAAAACTAAAATAAAGATAAAAATGTAAAACTGACCACATTTTAGATTCTATTTGCATGGTATCATAACTTTTGTATATAACATTAAGTTGAATTGTAGAAGCCAGTACATCGAAAATAAAAATGGTAGGTCATATTTAGAAAGCGGCGTCCTCGATCACATGAAAATATACCTTCCGCCTTCCGAGTAACCAAATTTATTAACTAAGATTAGTAACAAAAAATCATCATGTTGAGCTCATCTTCTACGTACATGCATTGTTTACCATTTAGATTGCATAATATGGAAAAAAATGTTTTGGCATTAATGTTTGCGGTTCACCTCGGCCAAGTCCGGAAGGTCCGTTCTTTTTTCTGTCTGGTCTGGTCTGTTCCGGACTGTTCGGCATTTGTTAGACAATTCCGGATAAATTAGTACCAAAAAGGAAAATAAAGAAAATGAAAAAATGACCAAAGTTTAGTTTCCATTTGCATGGTATCATATTTTGGGTACATGACCTTAAGTTAAATTGTAGAAGCCAATAAATAAATTTAAAAAAAATGGTAGGTCATTTAGAAAGCGGTCGTCCTGCATGAATTCTCTAGAAAACATTCCGCTTCGGAGTTACCAAACCAAGATTACTAATAAATTTTCATTATTTTGAGCTCATCTTTCTACACATGCATTGTTTACCATTTAGTTTGCATAATATTAATAAAAACTTGTTTTCCCATCGAGCCATTTGCGGTTCGCCTGTCCAAGTCCGGAAGGTCCATGCTCATTCGATTTGATCTGGTTTTGTCCAGTCTGTTCGGAATTGATTGGAAACTCCGGATAAATTAGTAACAAAATTTAGTTTCCGGCAACGGTCTATGGTCCTGCATAGTTTATTGCCGCCCCTTCCCCGTCTATCCCCTTCAACACTGCCGCACGCCCCAAAAAAACCCACTCCCAGAAAACCCCACCGCCGAGCTTGCCTTTCTCGTCGGCGGCTGAGAATCGAGATGGAGGTCGAGGCGTACAACAAGCGCAGGTGTGTCGAGGCAGAACCGCAAGAGCATCCGGCGAGTAGGCCGGCGAGCCGCGACCGCATCAGCGAGCTCCCCGACGAGATGCTACGCATCATCATCTCCCTCCTCCCCCACCAAATCTGGCGCGCGTACAACCGTCCTTTCCAAGCGGTGAAGCCCCCTCTGGCGCTCCGTCCCCCTCAAGCTCACTGTCGACGGCAGTCTCGGCCACCATGATGACGAGCGCATCCGCACAGTCTCCCAGATTCTCACCGCGCACCCTGGGCAAGTCACACGCCTTGCCATCCGAAGCTTCGGTGCCCAGTGCAATGTCGGTGCCAAGCTCAACGAGTTGTTTCGATCCTCCACCCTAAATGAGCTCAAGGAGGTCATGTTCGAATGTGGATTAAGGGTGTTGCGTATGCCGCTTTCACTGCCCCGCCTATTCCCCACCCTGGAGCGCACCAGGTTTGTTCGATGCAATATTCCCCGCTGAATTATGCGCTCCCTCTTCTAAAGCTGCTCATCCTCACCGCCGTCGGCATCTCGACTGAGGACCTGGAGCAACTGCTCGGGGATGTACTGCGCTCGAGCACCTACACCTTGATGGGCATTCGGGATGGACGATCCCCTCCGCATCGTCTTGCCGACTCTCTGATCGATTGGCTTCATACGCTGGTCGCAAAGTTGCAGATCACATTTCCAGCTGGACGAACTGGTCATTGAGGATGCGCCTTTACTCAAGAGGTTGAGTGTATATAGTCCACATGCTCTAACAAGAATCACGGTCATTAGCGCGCCAAAATTGACATTGCTGGGCTACACGAGTAAATACAGCTCCAAACTTGCTGGATCCACGATCTTTTGGGTAAAACAGTCCTCTTGATTGTTCACAGTGTTCTTAATGTTCTCCCAACTTGCCACACTCACATTTTTGCTAATTTTCTTGATGCATGCTTCGTTGTCGTGCAGGAAATGTTTCCAAGAAGCTTGACCTCGTCTTTGCGCATAGTAAAGGTCTTGGCACTAGATTCTATCGGCCCCAATATGGAATCAGTTGTTGCCTTCCTTAGATGCTTCCCGTGCACGGAGAAGCTATACATCCAGGTGAGCTCTCTTTTTCAGTAATGGCTCATTTGATTCATAGGATTTTTCCCCGTAGGATTGCATATAGGATCGCATTGCACTAAGTTCTGAAGGATTTTTTTTTCTATCCACTCAAACCGCAATGTTACAATTCCTCTGTTTTTCCTGTGATGCAAACACTAGTAACATGGCGAAAATTTCTTTATACTCTGAATTAACAATTCCTCTTTTTTCCTGTGATTCAAACACTAGTAACATGGAGATAATTTCTGTAGTCTCTGAATTAACAATTCCTCTGTTTGTCCTGTGATTCAAATGTAGTGTTTAAAAATGTACTTAGGGCCCATTTGATTAAAAGGAATATGATAGGATTCTTGTAGGATTTGATCATATAGGAAATTTTCCTATAGAAGGTGTTTGATTCATAGGATCATATCCAATAGGAATTTTGTAGTGCAAATCACATAGCAAAATAACATGGGCTCCAACCTCATGGAAAATTCCTTCAGCAAAATCAAACAAACTTACTCTTCTTATATGATTCCATTAGACATGCCATCCCAATCCTATAGGATTCCTATATTCCTACACTTTTCCTACCGTATGAATCAAATGAAAATATAACGAATTTACAGTGCTTTTGTTTTGATGTAGCCACTATAGTTGACACATTATGTTCTCTGTTTTCGCAGACATCAAAATGCCCGAAATCACTGAAAAATGGGCTGCAGTATGACAAGAACGATCCTATCGAATGCCTTGATCTCCATCTCAAAGAAATTACTTTGACCGAGTACCGAGGCACCCCACCCGAAGTTCATTTCGCCAAATTCTTTGTTCTGAACGCAAGTGCGCTCAAGGTAATGCGGTTTGACGTCGATACAGAGCAGGGGAAAACATGGTTTCGTACTCAACGCAGGCGACTCCGGCTGGTGGACAAAGCTTCTGCAGAAGCTCAATTTCATTTTATAGATATAGGAAAGAACTTAATGGATAATGTTCATTTCGTACATGACTTTTCGGTGTCTGATCCCTTTGCAAAATCAATGGAGTGGAGGAGTTTCTATGTGTAATATCAGTTTGAAAAACATTGTAATATTTTAAGAACCTTGTAATCTTTATGGTATTTGTGAACTCACTGCAATGGCACTGATCATTGAACTAAATGAGTTTGTATGTGTAATCAGTTTGAACCTTTAATATTTGAAGAACCTTTGTAATCTTGTGGTAGTATTTCTGAACTCTCTCACTGCAATATGACACTGATCATCTCAACGTGTTCACCGCCGGAATGTACTACTTTCTTTTTTGAACTTATAGAATTTTTTCGGCCATAAATACATTATCTATTTATTTTTGAGAATAAAAATAAATTATGGGCCTGTTTGATTCAAAGGAATTGCATAGGATTTTTGGAGGATTAAATCCTATAGGAAATTTCCCTTTCTTGCTTGTTTGATTTGTAGGATTGGATCCTATAGGAATTTTTCGTAAGTAATCTGTTGTACTACTTCTTTTTTTGATAATAAAAATAAATTATATTTCTGTTTGATCATAAAACATGGGCTTGTGCCCAAAGCGACGGCCACCACCATCCCCTCCCCCTCCCACGCGCAGCAACGCCCCCGATTTCGGCCATATATCCACAGTGCCGCACCGCCCAAACGCCAGATCTGCCGCGGCGCCATCCAAATCCACCATAGATGCCGCCGTGCCGCCGTGTCAGGAATAACAGCGGCTACCGCAGGGTGCAGATGCGGCCGTCCGGCTGTTACGCCGCAGAAATCTCGTTCAAGCGACGTTGGCAGTGGGTCGGCACGTTCAGCGCGACGGTCCATGCCGCTGGGGTGTACAACGCCGCCGCGTGGAGGGCCGGCCGACCCAAGTCTGTCCGCAACTTCCCGGAGGTAGAGACACTACAAGACGCAGAGTGGCTCGAACGGGAAGCGCGGGCTGCGTCGACCCGCAAAGAGGAGATGAGGCGGCAGCAGCACCTCCGTCCAATGGAGCAGCATGTTGTCGGCCCCCATGAGTCCGATGAGGCGGCCATGCATAGGATTCGAAGGGAGCATCCCCATCTTGTGCAGGCGGAGATGGAGTTCTACTGGGCAAGGGATGCAGAGGCCAGTAGGAAGAAGCAGAAGAAGACCGACGAGGCTGGCCCCTTGACGGCGGTGAAGGTGGAGCACTCCGATGAGGATTGGAGTTTCTTCAGTGATAGCGACGAGGAGTAGCAGTGTATAAGTGTACGTACGTACATGTAGTATGGAGTATAAATTTGCATGTTCTAGTTTAACTAGCTATTTTGTAGTTGTAAAATCGAAGTATCAAGCTAATATGGAATGTCCGAATTTATATGGACCGCACGGCCACGTTGCGGGAAGCAAAAACGCGCGGGAGCGGCCGGACGCGTTCCAAATAAGCTAAACCGTAGAGAGTTTTAAAGATTGACCGACGCGGAAAAAAAATATTTAGAGAATAGCGGTATTTTAGGCCGACGCACGTTTTATCGGAGGCTCTCCACGATATTACCCGACCCCAATGCGTTGGTAGGCCGCAGCCATTTTTTTCTGACCCGCCTCTACGTTCGTGGGAGGCGAGCTTGCATTTGGGCCGCCCCGGAAATCATACTATAGGAGCCGGTTTTTCTTTGGAGGCGGTTAATCTGAAATAACCGGCTGAGGTGTAGCGTATGGCAGCCTCTTCTTTTATTAATTGCTCTAACCGCCACTAGCAACCAACTGCAATACTCGTTTTTCTACTAGTGAACCAGCATAACTCAGATATGACAGGAATCCAAAGCCAAAAAGAAAACACTACAAAAACCACGAATGAAACCAAACATCAAGAATATATAATATAAACAAAGAAGGAAGAACAAACACATAATCACGAAAATAATACAGAAACAAATCTCGACAGAACAAACCTTAACCCCGAAGAACAACAAACCAGTAAGCCGACCAGCTCCAACGGGGAGCCGGCAGCGCCCACCAACCAAAATAACTCAGAGATGACAGGAACCCCAAGCCAGAAGGGAAATGTGGGAACCTCGGACTAGCTGTCCGAAATTCCCTTGTGCCTACAACATCAGCTATCCCATGATCAGTCTGTCGCTGAGCACAATCTAACTGATGTCAAAAGAACATCCATAAATACGGAATAAATATACTTACTTGGTTGAAGTTATAAGCTTCAACAGATACTTGTAGCGAAAACACCAAATAGCGTGGAGCCCAAGTCATTTGCCATACCCTACAGGCAACTGACTGGGAGACGGCCTAGTTCGCAAAGACGTCGACGAACTTCTCATCTTCAACAAAATCCTCCTCTTCATAGTCTGGCCAATAAAAATAACCAGGGCAAAGCCTATGAGTACACTGGATGCACTCGCAAACCACCCGAAAAAGGTTTAAATCATAAATACAACTAAGGCTAAGAAAAAAGGGATAGCTCTAATCTAAGGCTTATTTTTTTGTAGAAAAATAATGATTTTTTCTCTTGTGGATATAACATCTTTATATCCTTGTTGAAAACAAAACATGTTTAAAAGTAATTTTCCTTTGCAGATATGGCATCTCTGTATCCTTGTTGAAAACGTTTTAAAAACCAAGGTTTACTTTAAAATCAAAACACTAGGATGGGGTTACCCATTTTAATCCAGGTTGTCACCTCGTGACCAACCAATTATCACTAGAAACACAGTACCTCCCAGGTACTCCACCTTTTTCAAGAAAAACACCGTACCTCCCAGGTACACTGCCGTTTTCCTCCAAATTTTCAAGAAAAATCACTTTGAAAACAAAACTGCCCGCACGTCTAGATCTGTGGCCTTTCCAACCATCCATGACCGAGGACTCAGCTATTCGAATAGATTTACACTCTGCAGAGGTTGTGCACTTTCCCCACACCAAACGACCATTCCGCCGTGATCAGCCACGGACCGTCATACAAGAGTATGCGGGGTTCGGATAATCGATCAAAGCCTTTCACTATGTCTATCCTAGTACAGGGATCTCCCGGTAGGTTTGTTCTCCCTGGCACCATGTGAGCCAACATATCAGTCCATGTTTCCCCGACTCCACACCGCCAAGCCAGGAGACCCACCGTAATCATCAGGCGCGGATCAGCCACATGTGTATTGCCTCGTACAGACGGCAACCCGGCTTCGAGGGACTCTAACCCTTATAGAAGTAATGAGATGCCCTGTACTAAAATAAACAAGCTTCCAGCTAAGCCGGTCCCATTCCTAGGTAATGTGGTTGCACGGGTTCGGGCGGCAGCTAGAGCTGTACTTTCTTTTTTCAAAAACACCTGTCTTCTCCAGTTGCTCCCAGCAACTCTTTCCATCTGAAAACTTCCACTTGGTTAGGGTCGCCCCTTCCCAAGGTTTTTCCAACAAAAACCTTTTTCTGAGAACAACTTTTGAGGGGTTCCCAACCTACAACTTTTAGAGAAGAAGTAGAATATTCTAGCTTCGAAAATATGTTTTAATTTTCTTGATGACGCCTCTAGTATAGGTGCCACAAGAGATACTAAAATAGATATCCTACCATACTGGATACTTATATAGAGTGTAACATTTAAAACACAAAATGGTTGGCACATGCCACTTATAAATCATGCATTTGACAAAAAGGTAAAACATGCATATTAAATAAAAACAGTAGGACACGTTTATTTGAAAAAGGATGGCTTGCCTGGTTCAGCAATATGTCCCTGGACTTCTCCTCATAGATCAATATAATATACTCCCATCCTTCTTGCATAAAACCTCTCCAATAGCTTCCCCGATAGCGTTATTCTCTACCGTCGCAAAAATGAAATTGAAGCAACACTCAATAAGCAACCCAAAGCCACAAGTGATATACAAACAAGTAATCAAACCACAAACATAGTACTAATTCAATCAAGCAACAACTAAAAGCTACACTAAGGACACCTCAAGGAATGCTACCCTAATAACAAACTTAGTTCCAGTCCATAAGTCTTGCTGCAACAAAAAGGGCTGAGTCTCAAGTTAACTTTTAAAACAACTAGATGACCCGTTGCGCCCCTGGCGCAGGTGACAAAATCAAAACTGTAGTGCAGCCTTAAGTTTTATAAATTTTAAATATAGCGTTGTTTTTGTTTGAAATACACATTGTTATGCCGAAATCAAGACCGTAATGCAGCCTTAAGCTTTATAAATTATAAATATAGTGTTGTAGTTGTTTGAAATTCGTATGGTTAGTATAGGGTTTATTGTCTACGATTTTAACTAAATCTATTCCCTAATTGGGAGCATGCATAGTTTGTAGTTCAAATGAATGTGCTAATTTTTAGTTTACGTAAATGATATGTCCCACGTCTTCAAATTATTTGTGCATTAAGAAGTATCATGTTGAATTGGTAATATAGAGTGGACATTTTCCTGTGATTGCGCCCCTGGCCGGTGATGACCGGTTGCGGCCCTGGCGCAGGTGCCGAAATCAGGACTATAATGTAGCATTAAGTTTTATATATTTCATGTGTTTGTGATTTTAGTGAATCGACAATATCATGAATGCTTCATCCCAAAACGCATCATGTATATAGCTCATACAAGCTCCTGTAAACGCATCATGACCCGTTGCATCCCTGACTATATTGTAGTCATAAGTTCTACATGTATATTGTTTACGGTGTTTAAGTTCTATGCTACTATTTGTGCCGCTATTATCGATATCTCCCAAAAACATGGAGGCTTTAAGTTCTATGTTACTATATGTGCTGTTATTATCGACATCTCTCGAAACCATGGAGGCTGCGTGTTAGGATTTCCATGGCTCCTCTCCTTATATCCATTCTTCCACCCACGCCCCTTCTCCACATTCTTCCACCGATGCACTACATTTTATAATTACTTGCAATGAGCTTATATATGTATTAACGTGAAGATCAAATTTTCCATTCCTTATGTCATGTTTGGGCAATCAAAGTTGTTGTATAATTGACTATCCATGAAAAAAGTCTATTTTACTTAGGTGGTAACATGAATGGGTTGTAGTTTAAAACTATATGGGAGCATGGCTAATGCCTTGATACAAAGGAGGCGAGAAAAAAAGGAACCTGGGGCAGATACAGTCCGTATACATCAAGGAGGTTTGCTTATCAGCAATATGAGTTGTTAAGTTAAACGACCTTCTTACAAAATAAAATTTAAAATATTCAAACATCTCACTCAGTTTCTGAATGTGCTCGAGAACAAGGAGAATAGTTTCTTTATGTTCAGTTTTAGTGTTCTACAACTTCACCAATTCCTGACAGTTACACTTCACAACAATTCGCCGCAGATTCAGTTGGACAGCAAGCTGAACTCCGTGTCGGCATGTATAGGGCCTCAGCCAGCAGAGTACTGGAAACTGATGGATATTGCTTTGCTTTGGCATGAACAAATTGTTCTTCACTTCCTGTGCTCACAACTCCAGCACTGCCGCCCATAGAACTGCAGTCAAAAGCTCCATCTACATCAGTTAACCAAACCTGGTTCAGGTGTATTCCATCCTTCCGTTTGACTTACAGAACGCGAGTGTTTCATCTGTAGGACAGAACTGACAAGATCGTGTGCCGTATGCCTCGCCCAATGGCCTGCATATGACAACATTAACAAAGGAAACCATCAGACAGAAACAAATCAGCAACGACACCTTTAAGCAGAAGAACAGTAAACCGCCTAAATCTACGACCTTTGCAAGCTAACAAAAAAGGGGGAGAAATAACAAAGGCAGACATATAACAAATACAAACACTTGGCAACAACAGAACTTGCAAACTAAAACACAGGACTTATGCTGTAGGAATATGAACATTACTATATGTACATTTTCTTTAGGATTGTTATGCAGCAGAATGTCCAATTAAACATATCTCAATTTAAAAGTTAATGGGCAGAAACATATCAACCAGGTAATTAAAACATGGAAAAGGGTAGCACCTAACACATAACCTACATTTATTTGGTATTGTCCTAAAATCAAGAACCAGATGACATCACTAAAGAAGCACAAGTACTACAGGTAGTCACGCCAACGATACCTATAACCAATAGAAGGTAGGAACGATATTGTCTCCAGGAAAATAATTGCAAATATACAATACTAAGAAGCTGCAATTAATCTGTAGAGAGGTATAACTTCAAGTGACTGGCATACAGGAGACATGCATCTGTAGAATAAAGGTTCAAAAGTAGTGCCCATGACACAACTAACACACTATCTTCACACTTCAGGCTACATACTTATACATCTCTTTTCTGCATATTGCAGGTGGTACATAACTAAACACCATATCAGTTTGTAGGAAAAAAATAGGATCACATTCCTCGTAATTTACGATGTGCATGCCAAACAAAAAAATATTGGCCAATATTTCACAAAGATGATATTAATGGCAGCATTCTCACCTCAAATAGATTAAGACCAGATTGACCATCAAAATTCACGAGAGGTAGCGGTGTTTTGAAATGATGAGAGATGCCCAAACCTTATCTGAGCGTTGATTTTTTCTAGTAAAATTGACCCTCTCATCTATCCTCTACAATGTGACATAAGATAAAGGTGATGGTAAGTACTGCAAATGTTCTTCACTTCCTGTGCTCACAACTCCAGCACTGCCGCATTCCAAGCATGTATATAATAATGGACAATAATGCAAAGACCAAGAAGCTCCTTTTGTATAGCTACTTTACTGTTAAGCGATATAGATGACATGCCATATAAATGTGTATAAAAACATGGTAAGAAAAGCAGCACAGCCTTCATCGAGAAGGTCAAACTGCATCTAAAGATAACCATAAATCTACAGAATGTATCTAAAGAGAACCATAAACCTGCAGAATGTATCTAAAGAGAATGTCAATTCTCGAACTAAAATCCATCCAAAGGAAATTCTATTTCGATTTTTTCTCTAAACAAGACATAATTTCTCTCTACAATCCGATTATATTTCCAAAATGTGTGGTAGAAATATTGCTTCTTAGTTTAATAACTGGCACTTAAGATGGTATTTAAGTAGATAGATAAATACATATGTGAGGTGCACTGTATCTTTAATTAGAAAAAGAGCCAGACATTATTTTCAGTGCATAGATGGTATTTAGAATGCAAGCAGGGAAATAATAGGAGAAAGCATGAAAGGGACCTAAATTTACTTCTCAAATGCATCTGGTCTATCAGTCCACAGCAAGTAGAAGAGTAATGTTACAGCTTATATATATCTGAATGATAAATTTGATACTGCTCAAAATTGAGGAGATCGAACAGATAAAATCAAACCCTCAATGAAATGCAACAAACAGAGCGACAATCAGCGTTTTGCTCCAGAATAACAATGCAAACTAAAAGGACTGAAATAGCAACAGGAACCTTCAGAAGAAATAGAGGATTAGTGTCATCAAGTTGAAAACTGTAGCATTAAAGTATGGTGAGAAGAAAAACTCATAATAATCAGTAGACTATACTGCAGTACTAAGGTATAATATAAATCAAGTCTATGCCTGATCCTTCTTTCTTTAAGACGGAAAATTCATTGATTAGCAACATACATAAGAGCTATTTATACAATTAGTGTAGACATAAGAGCTATGTATGAAGTTAAAGATCCTGCTGACAAGATAATTTCTAGTAGCATCGACGGCTAAAGAAGCTGCAATGTATGCAAGCTGGGGCCTTGTCCAATGACCTGGAGCCAGATTGGGCTTGTTTGTTGCTATTGTTGTCGCCAGAGCCATATTGTCCGTTAGAAATATAACCTGCTGAAGATGAAGCAGTTCCGCAATCCTGGAAGACAACGTCATGCTAAATGCTTCAGCTTGGATAGCTGATGCAGCTGGTGGTGGCACAGACGAGATGCATAGCTGCAAGCACTGCAAATTGTATAAATATACCAAGGCATGCGACCATCGGCTGACATTCAGGTTCTGGATTCCATGACGCATCTGTATAGATAACTGGACCTAGAAGACATGAGACATCCATAACAATGTCCCCCGGATATGGTATAGGTTGCATTGTCAAGTAGTCTATGTATGCGAAAGAGTGTTGTCAGCTAGAAGCTTCTTGGATCCTGATGAATTGACAACATTGTTTGTCCGATGAGAGAGTTGCAACTACCAACCTTGCTTCCTGCATAATCGCCTCTGCTACTGCAAATACCTGAGCAGTAGATCTTGTTGCCCTGTAAAATCGGTTGTTATTTCGAAATTTTCAAATACACCATAAATAGGTACACAGAGAGACAACATTCATTTTGCGGATGATTGGAAGAGAGAAGCGCATGGATTGGAAATTTGTTATGGTATTGGGCAAGGAATTCAGTTTTAACAAACCATGGGAAACTATACCAGGCTGCTTTTGAAAAATGGCATAAGAAAAAGAGATGCATTTCATCTTCAAAATTTCCACAAGTTGCACAGTTTTCACTAATGTATTTAGAGTATGCACCAAGTGCACTGCTAAATAGTCTCCAAGCGAAGGTTTGGAAACTTAGGGCCATGTGTTTTTCTTTCCACACATTAACTGAGTAATGGTAATAAGCTCATCTAGTGTGGCAAAATGGAGTGTCCATATCTGGATATTAAAATGCAGGGCACCTAGAGGGTCCATAGTTGTAGTGAGAGTGGAAGCCACCACATGTTACAGTATTAAAGCAGCACACCTGAAGAAGTACAGGTTTCCATCTTGACAAGAAGGTATGGCTGGTTCCCCTCGAGTATACTGGAGGTTATAAGTTTACCTCGTGAGGACTGAACTGCAGTAGTTCAGTTACTCGACTTTATATTCAGTCGACATCAGAGGACTGAACTACTGGAGGTTATAAGTTTACCTCGTCAGGAGGTTATAAGTTTACCTCGTCAGGACTGAACTGCAGTAGTTCAGTTACTCGACTTTATATTCAGTCGACATCAGAGGACTGAACTACTGGAGGTTATAAGTTTACCTCGTCAGGACTGAACTGCAGTAGTTCAGTTACTCGACTGGATATTCAGAAGATGAAAACAAACATCAGAGTACAAGTCAACAAGTAGTTCAGTTACTTGACTTTATTCCATATGTGAGATCATAACTATACATTTTACGAAACCATTTCACTGATTAGATAAATAGTAAAATTATCAGGTAATGCATATCTATAGTTCTGCACACCTTCTACTCTGGTCAGAATTACTGAACATGACACTAAATTTCAGGAAAAAGAGAGGGGAGGTTCACCTGCATTCAATATTAATACCTAGAGCACAAAAGCACATCACCACAAATTAATTTCAGAAAGCAGTATGAACCGAAACCAACATTGGCTTTAGGTTTGTACAAAATAAAGAAGAGAATTAGTATTTGATAAAATACAAATATGATGCTTCCTGGCTATGTTTCTTGTCTTCAAATCTGCTGATCTTAAAATTCAAGGCAGTTAACTTAATTCATGAGGATACATAAAATATAAATATGATGCTTCCTGGCTATGGTTATTGTCTTACGAATAAAGAATAAATCCATAAATCTTCTAGAGCAATTGTTCAATGAACCTAACATGGAAGAGTAACAACAATGTGTAAGCAGGTTGTTCAGTGAACCTAACATGGAAGAGTAACGACCATGTGTCAGCAGCGACAAAATATAAAGTAATGATCTAGGCCAAATCATTCCATTCCCAAATCAACACAAAGCATAGAGAAAAAGCTTTGCAAGGTGATACCTGGGACAACCAATCATCTTTAATTATGGTAAGAAAAGGCATAGAATTGAATCATGACACCCATTATGAGAATTTCTGCTACCCCAAGTCAATAACCAAAACCCCTGCATGCACGTCAAGATCAGAATAAGCCAGGACCAATTTTAAATGCTAGAACCTCAACAGAGAAATAATGGGAAGACACAAGTGGCAATGTTGCCAAAAACATAAATGTGAAGGAATACTGGCATAAATGGTTAGGAGAACAAATTATATGATTATCAGACAACCTCTATTCATCATGTTATATTGTTCGGTTTGTGGTTTTTAGCGAACACAAGATCTGATAATTATGTGATGCACCATTGTTCAACATAAACACCAATTGTAAAGTGTAAAATGACGTATAAGAATAAAACAGTCATAGTGACTCTCATTTAGCACCCCGAAACTGAATCATGCAATTATCCTTACGCGATGCATATCACAAAGCAGAGGATGCTCTGCTCTTAACGATAAAACACAAAACCAGGATTGAGATATAAAAAAAGTAGAGGAACCACAAAACTTAATCATCTCCATATTATTTTAAGTTTTTGGTGTTGGGTTGGCAGTAATTAGCTGTAGACTTGACCAAGGGTTACCAGGTCAATTAAACCAGAACAAAATGGCCAATAAGAATCAGGTATAATTCTTTTCTCATTACGGGAGCAACTATTTTACATTTTTAATCAGCTGAGCTAACCTCCAAATGCCAGCCGCTAGCATCCAATTGCCAGCAGCAAGCTAACATCCAAATTGTTTAATCAGCTAACCTCCAAGGCCAGCAGGTAGCTACTACTATATAACATGGGCACATCAGCAGCAATACCACGGGCATACAGAAACAGAGCAAACCACAGGTATACACAACAGAGCAAGCTGAAACAAGAACAAGAACAGGGGAGGTAGAGAGAAGATAGAATGATGAGGAAGAAAGAGGAGTCGTACCTTGCAGCCCTGCTGGGAGAAGCTTCCCGGAGAGGAGGAGAGGCTGCCCTGAGAGGAGGAAGCTGGCGGAGGCCGGAGGAGCAAGCTGCTTCTGCCTCGGGGTAGAGCTCCTCTCTCTCTCTATCTCAATCGAATTCTGACCGGTTTGCTCCTCTCTCTCTCTCCCCCTCTTGCTTCAATAGCTTCGACCATGCTTCTGAAGTTGGTATAAAAACTAAAGATATGAAACAATACAACAGATTACAAACGAAATATGATCTTCCGAGGCAAATAATCAGAAATAACAGAAAACTAAGAGGGGTGACAACCTACATGCATCTTGTATCACCAGGCCAGTGGGGTGGACTTAAGAGGAATACTGATATATCTAGGTCTCAGCTTCAGAGTGAGATATAGCTCCAAAATCCTCAGTGCTTAGATTAATGACCTTCTCACCTCCAAATTCATCAAGACAAGCTGATTGCATCTTATGGATCGCAAACCTCTAAATATAAATACAACAAACATCATAAAGCATTAAAGACAATCCAAGAGAGAGCAAGCAAACTCACACGGAAGCACACTAAGTAATTCACCTCTTGAATTCATGAGCATCGCTTGCACGTCCTGTTACTGAGAGCACTGGCAGTGATGCTGCCCTAATGCATGTCGTGTCACTAAGAGCACTGCCAGCGATGCTGCCCTGATGCCGGCACCCTCATGTGGGTAGCATGTAAATAACATTTATTAGCATGCAAGTTATATGTGCGGGATTCACAGTTTGTAAAATATGCAGAATCTATGAAATAAGAATGCGAGGTGTATCTGCTAGTTTCACAACAACTTTCAGTCTATTAAGTGATATCCACCACATATTCTAGTGATCTAGTCTAAACTTGCTACCTATTTTAGAAGGGAAAAGACACAACCATCTAAAACCAGAATTATGAGGCATAGTTGTGAATTGCAAAATTCTAAAACATGTTCTACACTCTCAAAACATTAAGTCTGGTATCCCACGACACTCAGGCCACCTTAAGTTTGCCACCGTGCCCGCAGCCTGAAGAGCAGAATAACATAATTTGAGGAAAATATTATCTTTGGATTTTTTACTGGGGAATAAATTTGGATTTCTTCAGGATTGAACCTTCTTGACGATAAAGTTCCAGACCACCTAAAAGACCATCTTAGTTGCACTTTATTCGAGCAACAAAGCATATAAATTATCACTCCATGAGAACAAATTTAGCCATTTAGTCTATTTCTGGTACCGAACATAAGTAACTAATTTTATGTAAAAATGAAAAGGAACCACATATGCAGATTTCATTAGAAAATATATCATGAAAAAACATACTCTTATGCAGAACTTAAATATGTGCAAAGCAAAAATTGCAGGAGCAGATGCCTTCTTAGTTAACGAGGACATATCCTCACCTGATTAGAACATATCGTAGAGAAGGAAGATCATGCGCCTTACTGAACCGGAGGTGACAGCGGGAAAGGTGACACTCGGTTTGCCCGGTGGCTGGGGGTGGTCATCTTTCCTAGCAGCAGACCCGCCGCTCCACTCCAGCTCCACCGGACACCGTCAGTCGATGATTGAAGAGAGACTCTTCATTGGCCAACAGTCTTTTGCAAGGAGAGAGGAGCTTGGTTAGAAGACCTAGAGTGCAGGTGGATTGTCAGAAGCATGGCATATTACAACAATTAAAATGGACAAGAATTGCCAATTATCAAAGAAAAGCATGACATCTTACAACAATCCAAAAATTCAAACAGCTACAACCAATTAATGCTCCACCCAGTCAGCCTATAAACAGCTGTTCTTCATCTTACCAAGAAACAAATCTTTAGACATAAACAGAGGAGAGCAAATGTGGAGAATTACCTTGCTGCCTTGGTGGTGCTTGACGGGGAGGGAGGCAGTGGATACGACCTGACAAACCGGCAGTACTGAGAATCTAGCAGTATAAGAAATAAACACCATGTGAGCAACAGGTTGATAAAAATATGCAGCAGTACGAATGGCAACGTATTTTCTTATGCTTTGATAAGGAGGTACGAAGTGCGTAGAACAATTATATTTGAACTTGAAGCTAGCACAGATTGATAGCCAGCACACACATACTTGAAGCTGAAGCCAGCAAACATATAGGGAACCTGAAACTTATATCATGCACAAAAAAACAGGAACCGAACCTGACAGCCAAGCACACATATATTTCTGAATCAAATCTGGGCATGGATGGTCCTCATCTCTGGCGCACCAACCAACCTGTGCAAATTCTCCATCTACACATTCCCAAATATTGTAATTTCTAAATCAAATCTGGGCATGGACGGAAGGAATGGAGGCTAAACTAATCTAGGGTTTGGAAACGTTTGCCATACCTCGAGTGGAGAAATTGCAGAACAGATTCGGCGGCCTCCAGTAGTCGCCTTCGTCTTTGTCGCCTGTGCTCGCAGCCTCGGTATCGGCCGCCGCCAATCGATTCCCGTCCCTGTAGGTAAAAGAAAATGAGAGGAGCCAGGGGCTTGTTAGGATAGCTCTTGAACCAGCTGCGCTCCATCTTTCCCAACAAAAGTCATAGGCCACGACCAGCTGCTCCACCGGTAGTCCAAGACAACACGAGCTCATACCTGCTTCTTGTTGCTCGGCGCGACCGTCGTCCATCAGCTGCTCCACCGGTAGTCCAAGACAACACGAGCTCCATCGACGGGGAGGGAGGTAGTGGATACGACCTGACAGATCGGCAACCACGCCTGCAAGTCACAAAACTGCATTAGAGATCATGCATTTTCATGAACAACACAAAGCTGCTAATGCAAAAAGAACAGAAAAAATGTGTTGTATATAAACGCATGAAGAACAATTGTTGGCCCAATAATAATTTAAAACTGCAAGCAAAGAATACATGGCCGCTGAGCCGAGCACTTGCCAGATATTTGAAACTGCAAGCAAATCTATAAAAAAATGATACACTTACCTACTCCAATCAGAACTGTTGAGCATGTACATGACACTTAATTTCACGAATATGCAAGAGTAATTTAGTAGACCTGTTCAAAGAAACCTTCACCTCCATCCTAGGATTTGGTTCTCCGACTGCAAGGCCCGCTCGGAGATGCAGCATACCTCCATGGGTCTCTTCTTCCACCTCCATTAACCTTTCTTCCACCTTTTCCATCTCCATCTTCCTCCTTTTCTTCATCCCCCGTACTCACAGGCATTTGCAAATCACCCAAAGAACAATTGAGGGGAAATAAAGAAACAGAAAATAGCCTCAAAATCTAGGGAAGTTTTGGGGGGAAATCCAATCGGGGAAGAAAAACTCACATCGTTTGCCTCCCCCGTGGTGCGGCAGCGACTGTGCTTCTCCCGTTGAGCAACATGGAGGAGGGAGCTGAAGCACAATCACAACCCGGCGCCGGGGCAGGCGAATCCGCCTCCATGCTTTTCAACCACCATGGCTCCGTGCCACGAGCCTCTCCTGCTGAGCTGCGTGCCGGAGGGAGAGGCGAGAAGCAGCGCGGCCTTCCCCTGCCTTCCCCCACAGCCGCCAGCCGACTCTCGCGCCTAACACGACCATGCCCTGCTCGCCTCCGTCCCGTTCCTGCCCTCCCATGCCCTGCTCGCCTCCGCCCCGACCGCCGCCGTTGGAGCTCCCACAGGAACAGCGCGACGCCGGCCGCGGCACGACCTGCACTCCTCCCGTGGCCTCTTGGTGGTGAGGGCTCGCGGGAACAGCCGAGCACCGCGAAAAAAAGAGTTGTTGCTCCGAGAGAGATGAGGAGGTGGAATGACGACCTTGCAAAAAATAGAAGAGATGAGGAAGAGAAGGAAGATGCGCTGAGAGGAAGATGAGGGGCTCACCCGAGTCAGGGTGGCCGACGCTCCGAGCTCGGCCGCCGACGGCCGCGTCCTCGCGCGTGCTCGCCTTGCTGCATCTGCCAACCAGCAGTCGCCGCCTGCGTTGCCGGCTGCCTACCCGACACTCCGACGAGGGCGACCTCCTGCCGCCGCTGCAGGCCGTCGACCGGCTGAGGAGCAACCCCATGGGTGAGGAGCTGGAGGGAAAGAGGAGCAGGCGGTGGCGGCGGCGCGGGGAAGAGAGCAGAGGAGAAGAAGGGCGCGGGCCCGAGACGTGAATGGGGATTGGGGGCTAGGGTTTACCCTCCTTGCCGATCTAGATCTGCAAGCAAGCAAAATGAGCAATTTTAGGAGCGGCCGATGAAGAACGCGAGATAAACAAGAACGCAGGAGAGAAATCAATCCAGGACCAACAGACCTCAACCAGCAGAATCGACGGAGCTCATCCTGAAACCATGCACATCCGAGCAGATACGGGCGAAGCAACGCGATGCGAGCGAGCTGATTTGGGGAAGTGAGAGAGAGGACAGGAGTGGGGCGAGGAGGAAGGAAGAGGGCAGGTGGATGCGGACGTGCGAGGCGTGCGAGTCGTGGCACCCGTGATCGACGCACGAGAGCGCTGTCTACCGGGCGGAAAAGGAGGGCGACGCGGGCGACGTGCTGCGCGTGGGCCCGACCCGGTGGAGACCCCACATGTCATCGACCTTCCGGGTGTGGCAGCGAGTGCAAAACAGAAAAAAGCACGATCCAACGGCTGTGAATCAATGGACGGGGCAGATGGACGGCCAAGATAAGCTGCCTAAGCTACAGTAACACGGCTGAGGACCCTCCTTGGTTGTGGTGGACATTTATAAGTTAAATCACTAACATTTTTCAAACAAGGGTTTATCTATTGTTAGTCAAGAGATAAGCCAAAAAGGTAACAAACACATGCCACTAGGAATAAGCACATCATACTAATAGAAAAACTATTTAAACAACAGGCTTAGAACAATTTATTCAATAAAGCTACATCAACATAAATAAAAGTTACAAGTTAAACTAAAAACAAACACCTAACAACAATAATCACATGTTTAACTTTATGCTAACAAAACAATTTACCTAACAAGTCAATGTTCCCAGACAAAATCGCAAGGGCATTATACTAGCAGGAGTATAACACTATACACATGCTAAAAAACATAGAGCACCAAGACATTCTCAATTAAAGGTAACTAACAAACATTTTTCCCTAAACGGGAAATACTTCAGACAAAAGTTAAGTCACCAAATAATATCTGCAAGTCAAAACCTTTTTCCAAGCTAGGGTGTGATAAAGTGCAACACTAGGAACCTAGCAAAAATGGATTTGCTCCAAAAATCCTCTCACAAAAAATCTACAAAAATCACCAAATTGCTCTCTGGTGCTTTTAGTAAAAAGAATAGAACTTAAGTTATAAGCTTCATTTTCATGCAAGACTAACACATCTAGGTAGGTACCATCTCAGGCTATCCATAGAATTTTAGTTTGCAATATTTAGATATATAAAACTCTAGATATTAATGATTTAGTGAAAAAGGAACTTTTTACAAGATTTAACCTAGACAGCACTTAAAAATATATTTTTGCGAGTAATAAGTTCTGCACGTTCAAGAAAACACATAGGATCCCTGCAAAATTTGAATCACTCAAATTGCATGCACAGGGATTAAATGGTGGATTTAATCCTAAACAGATATAAACTGGATTTGGAAAACAGAAAAAGGATTTGACCAAAAAAAGATTAAACGGGCGAGATCTGGAGCTGGGCCAAGGCAACAGTGCTGGGCCAGCCCACTGGGCTGCGCGCGCTGGCGAAGAGTTAAGTCGCCGTCGATCTGAAAATCGACGGCCAAGATTAGACGCGGTTGGATTCAAGCGTGGCCGTCGATCCGAAAATCGACGGCTGCTGTTCCTCTTCTTCTCAGGAACGCACGAAACAGAGCCGGAGGTCCAGCAATGGTGGCCGTGGTGGCCGTGCTCGCATGGCTCACCTAGGGCTGCTGCAAGGCGATGGAGAGGTTGGATTCGGGTGCGGAGAGCTCGGGAAAGGTGAGGGTCGCATCAGATTTTGAGGGCGGGCTCCCAGCCGACGGCGGCGTGGAGGTCGTCCGCGACGGGCACGGCGTGGCCTCGGCCACTCCGGCGTTTTCTGGTAAAAAATAAAGGGTGCATGAGGAAGAGCGGAGCAAGGGGATCTCGGAGATGCAAAAATGGCAGAGGATGATGGACGGTATCGCTCGCGAGCTTCTCGGCAAGGTGGCGGAACCGAGATGAACTCCACGCGTTCCTCGCCGGCAGAGGACGAGTGAGCTCGCTCCGGCTCTTGGGCTGCTAGAGGGGTGGTGAGGGAGTGGAGTGGGCAACAAAGCGGGACCGTAGAGGGCCTAAGGGCTTAAATCAAGAGAGGCGGCCGGTCCATGGTGGACTTCGAGCACAGACTCGAGTGAGGAGGTGCACGAGAGAGGGATTGGCTGGTGTGGGCGGTGGAGGAGCGTGTGCTCGAGTTGCAGCATGTTTTGGACACAAGCAGATGGCAGGGGGTCGTTGGTACGCGAGGAGGGCAAGGAGTTGTCTCGTGAGCCCGCCAGGTGCACGATGAAAAGCCAGGAAGCCGATTGGTTGTCTCCGCGGCGCTGGGGTTCACCAGAGCGAGGTAGGGGTTGTCTGGGAGGGGGACAGAACTGTGGGCGCCGACGCTGTCCACTGGCCGGTCTCCCACGAACAAGAGAGAGAGAGAGAGGAGATCGTGCAAGATCTCACTAGTGGGTTTCCGAGGTGGTCAAGGGAGGAGAGGGATAGGGCTAGCTGGAGTGAGTGACAAGAGGGCCAGGGGATGGTGGGGTTCCAGAATACAGCCCGGACATAGGGAGTGAGAGAGGGGTGAGGTGAAAAGGAGTCCGTGGCCAAGCATGGCTTAGGTGGCCACGACCACCATACTCTCCTCTCTCTCTTGATTCCACAGCAGCAAGCACTGCTAAAACGTTCCAAGGGAGTAACTAGGAGGTCAAGGGAGTGGTGTGAGGTGCTGGAAGAAAGTAGAAGAGGATTTGGGCAAGTTTAGGTGTTGGCAGAAAAAATTCAGAAAACTGTTACCATGAGGGTAACAAAACCATCATGGATAGGTGATCTATTGATCAAAAGGATTAAGCAGAAGGTAAAAGGGGTGATGTACTGTCTATGGAGGTCACAAGGGTCAACAAAACACTCATGAAAATGAAAGTTTGGATGGTTTTGTAAGAACACAAAAAGAGAAGAAAATAACAGTTTTCTGAAAACTGTTATTATGGTAGTATCAAAACCATCATGGAATAAGAGTTTTTAAAACATGAAAAGCTCATACAAAACCTCAGGATGTTAGAAAAGATGACAAGGATGGAGGAGGTGGTGGTTCATTGCCATAAAGGCCAAGCTTTCAAATTAAAACAGAGGTGCCAAAAGAATATAAAATACAGGAGCAAAAGGTCACTGTTTTGACTTGCACACAAAAGCTTCATGGATAACTAAGCACACAAACTCCAAATAAATCAATCTTTGTTTTGATAGAAGTACAAGATAGAGTAGAAGAGATCCATGTTGGTGTTTTTCCAAAACAACTACAATAACGATAAAGGTGAGGTTCTAAAGATGCAATCTTTTAACATAAAAGAAGATAGGCCTAGAAAAGGTTTTGTCAACATTCTTCAATATTTTGAATAAGGCAAGAGGGTAATTATGCTCATTTAGGTCACACTTGACCAAGAGCATGACAGGGATTTTTGTCAAAAAATTTGGAAACACTTTTGTTCTCAAAATAATTTAATAACCATTTCTAGCCTTTTTGAAAATAGTTAAAAACAAATACCAAAGATAATTATCCTATTGTTTTAAAAGAGGGGGGAGAATATACAATATAGATCCCAAAAGTGGCTTTTGTAAAACCTTACTTTGAAAATATTTATCCTTTCGCGTAAAACATTGGAATTAGGATTTTGGTTCATAGATAAGGAAAAATAGACTTTAAGCCTAAGAAAAGGTAATAAGAGTAATTTTATGTTCTCCCCACACAAGTATGTCACACAAGTCCAACCATTCAACAAGCCAAAATCAAACAATCAATTCAATAACCCAAGCAATATCTGAACACTCAAAGAGTTGGGGAGATGATGATTAAACACAAACCAATAGCAATCAATAATTTCCAAAACCCTTAACATATTTAAGTGGTATGGTAATCACACACAATCATGACAATAAGATGCTGAGATATCCACAACTCATATTATTATAGTTTTCAAAAGGTCTTGATAGTAGAAAGTATATGGGTTAATATTTCCCACTTGCATTATTTCCAAAAGAAGTGAAACTAGGGGTTTAACATCAGCGTTGTAAATATTTTGACAACTAGCAAGGTTGAAAATAGGAGTTTTAAAATAAGGGATGTTGATACTAGCAAAAAAACAAAGTTGAAAATAGGCAGGAGATAGTATATAGATCCCCATAGTTTATAAACATGTAAATATTGGAAATACTTTACTTTCTTAAATCCTAGGCCTTTGGGTAGTTGATAAAATCAAAGCACCAATGGAAAAGAGTTTGGCCAAAATAAGATTGGAGAAGATATATGGATTATCTTTCTTGTCATGACATGATCACCAAGATTAAATGATATTTTATCTTAGTTGAGTTCATAGGTCGATATTTTCGAAGGTTGCTAACTCAAACAACAAAGCAAACAAGGTTAAACAGATCAATCAGAAGGAAAACACAAACATTAGTGAAGTACTTTCAAAAAGTTTTTGTTGGCTCAGAATTTTGGGTCTCTCACCACTAAGTTTTTCCTACCTCCAAAACTGGGGTGTTACAGGAAACAAAAACCACGCACGTCAGAGATATTCTAGAGTAGGAAACCTAACAGCAAGAATAAAAAATATAAACAAAGAAGGAAGAACAAACAGATAATCACGACAAGAAAGCACACACAAATCTCGAAGGAACCAACCTTAACCTGGAAGAACAACACACCAGTAAACCTACCAACTCCCACGGGGTGCCGGCAGTGCCCACCCTGTTTGAAAGGTCAGTGGTATATTCTAAATGTTCCATCTGCAATCGTGCAATTATTTCTTATTCCTTTTAGAACCGATGATGATTCCCCAGCTGAAATGTGATTCCAAACACCCTCTTTGTCTTGGATTTAAAAATACGGTGTGCCCGCCGAATCCACCAACCACAATAAATAACTAAATAATACAGAGCCATCACACAACCAGCAAGATATAAACAAATAAGGAAAACAAATAGATTAACACGGCAAGAAAACACAAACTAATCCTAGCAGAACCAACCTTAACCGGAAGAGCAACAGACCACTAAGCCAACCAGGTCCAACAGGGATTAAATGTTGATGCAACAGTGCTCGAGGAGGTTAAGATGGGAGGCTTCGTTATAGAATGTTTCCGAGGGGAGGGGACGTATGAGAAGAGCCTTGCGTTCCTATCAATGATTCTCAACCCATGGGGGAGAAGCTGGAAGAGGTATGCGGGGCAGGAATTGGAGGAGTATGCGTGAGAGGGCGTGGAGGAGGACGAGGAGTACGCGGGAGAGGACCTCGAGGATGAACGTTATTTGTCCGACGATGAGTTCAACTACACTGATAGTGAGGATGAGAATAAGGAAGAAAAGCGGTACGAGCCAAGAAGTGATGAAGTAGAGCGTGAGTATATTAAACGTGCCATAGAGATGTCTATTCAGTCTTTCCGTCGCCAGACTCAAGCACGAGCTCTTTATGAAGAAAATCAAAAGATTATCAATGAATTATTGGGACAGGCTCAAGATAATGGCGTTTGAGTCGTCACCGCAGCCGAACTTAAGCGTGAGTCGCCTCATATTTCTTCTATCAAGGGTAAACAAAAATTCGTCTTGTCGTCTGATGACGAGGACGATGACTATTTTTACTGTTGAACGTAGGCCATTGTACGAACCGCAGTACATGCAGCCGTCAAGGTGGAGACGGAAACGTGGAGTCGGAAACGTGCAGTGGTCAAGGTGGGGTCGGAAACGTGGAGTCGGGAACGTCGAGTCGGGAATGTCGAGTTGGCAACGTGGAGTCGGACACGTGCATTCGGCAACGTGGAGTCGGACACGTGTAGTCGGCAACGTGGAGTCCGAGCCCTTCTGCTTCCTGGCGGTAGAACTGCGCACTCTCGTTTCAAGTTATGTTTTAGATAAATTTATTACTCAAGGAAAACAGACAAGTAAGCCGGCGACCTGAAAACAGCCAAATGTAACAACGAAACAAAAACATAAGCCAATAAGTCGGCGTGACAAAGTAAACCGACATCATCCTTCGACGCCTAAAAGTCTATCAGAGAAAAAACAAAAGCGACACGAGAGCGGTACCGTCTCGAAAATCAAAGGCAGAAAAAACGAATGAAAACGACCACATGTGTACACCGCAAAAACAACGAACAACTAAACAGCACGGATCCAGCACACGGGTAGCGAGATGAATAAAAAGCAGAAAGAAAACACAACAAGAAAAAACACCCAGATCCGAACACAACGACGTGAACCAAAAGAACGGTAGACCGGTAAACCGGCGACCCGCGAACAAACAAAGGAAACAACAAATAAAAATAAACAAAGAACGAAAAACAAATACAAAGACACCACAATAAACAAATAAATAATACAGATCCAGCACACCACCAGCATGATAAACAAATAAGCAAGAACAAACATATTAACACGGCAAGAAAAGACAATCTAATCTCAATGGAACCAACCTTAACCGGGAAAACAGACCACTAAGCCGACCAGCTCCCACGGGGAGCCGGCAACGCCCACGAACCAGGATAACTCAGCTCATAAACGACACGAACCCAAAGCCAAGAAGGAAATAAAATAAAAACACCAACGTCTGAGATATTCCCGAGTAGAACGACCTGCAACCAAAAAAGGTAAAAGAGGTAAAAAAAAAGCAAGATAAACAAATAAGGAAAAACAAAAAGATTAACACGGCAAGAAAGTACAAACTAATCTCAACAGAACTGACCTTAACCAGAAGAACAACAGAACACTAAACTGACTAGCTCCAACATATCACTAAGCCGACCAACTCCACCGGGGAGCCGAAAACGCCCACTAACCAGGATAACTCACCTCAGAAATGACAGGAACACGAAGCCAAAACTGCAAAAAAACACCCACATTTGTGATATTCCCGAGTAAGAGAAGAACCTGAAAGAAAAAAGACAAAAGAGGTCGCAAAACTAATAAAAAACACACGACAAAAACCAGACACCAAGAATATAAAATGAAAATTGCAAGAGACGAATAAATAATACAGATCCAGCACACCACCAACATGATAAACAAATAAGCAAGAACAAACATATTAACACGGCAAGAAAAGACAATCTAATCTCAATGGAACCAACCAGGCTTGGAAATACGAAAACACAAACCGCGCAACCAATGAATAAAACATACCATTAAATCAGATGCATCAACAGCACGGCTGATCCATACGTGAACAACAGCCGGCGCCGGCGATGAGGTATCAAGACCCGGCACATCCTGCACCGCAACCCGAAGAAGAAAACCATCGACCTGTGAAAAAACAAAGCAACACCCAGAAAAAAGATGTGAGAAACCTAGGAAACAAAAATAACAACCCACATAAGCAAGAAACAACCAAGGAACACGGATCGAGCACAAGGTCAACTACATGGACAAATAACAACCAAAACAAAGAGTAAAACACGGTAAGAAAACCAAACCTGATCTCAACGGGAACAAACTTGACCAGAAGAACAACAAACGACTTCTATTGAAACACGGCAGAGCTCGAGAAAAGTGCGGCGGAGCAAGAGCTCTAGTAACCATCCGATACAGAACGCAACCTATATACCTCCTCCCCTAAGCACAGTGTACCCGGCAACCAATTAGGACGGTTCCGACCTTACACACCAATGGCGAGACGCCAGCTAGGACACAACGAAAGGGGCCCGAAAGTCGTCTGGCAGCCGCACAGTGCAACGTACCCGCCGACGAATGGAGGAAGGCCACCTCGAATGGAGAAATCGGGCCCGAATTCTCCCTGACATCACGAACAGTGCAACGTACCCGACGATGACGCGAAATACCAAACATACCCCAACATACTGTAGAAAATACGCAGCGACAACCCACGCACGGGATAGATCGGCGACACAAACGTGCAGGGTAACCGACAGGTGGATCACGGGAGGGGATGGCCCCATCGTCAGCAAGAGAAAGGGGAAAGGAACCACGTAGGAAGATCGCTCCCCCAGAGGGGTACGCAGTGCATCCACTAAAAACCTAGAACGGCAAATGAACAAAATCAGCCAATGGAAGGAACGCAGTGCGAATCTCGCCCCTCCACCACACCGATTAAACACGCATCGTGAGGCCGACAGGTTGGCCCTCGGGCTCCAGGGTGCATCCGGAGAGGGCGTCAGCGAGAGTGGGTGCACGAAGGTTGGTACGGTTAGCGACTTTGCGAATCCATGTTCATGCCGACTCCAGGAACCGGCGGGGATCGGACGGTGCGGAGGTGTGGAGCGGGAAAGATCGGACGGCCAGAAAGCTCAAATCGCTGTGGTGCGCTCAATGGATCTCACTGTTTATATCTTTAGACAAGTATGTTGCATGGCATGAGATGTTACTTGCATGAGATGGAATATTTGGGGCCCAAATATTTGTTACTCCCACAAAAATGTTGTTCCATGAGGTGTCATTTGCATGGTTCATAAATATATAGAAATTTGCGTATTTGTTACTTTCACGAACTTTTTTGCACTAAAATAAGAACAATAACTTGAGTTTTTGCACGAACATTTTTTCACAAACATAACGACATATTTAAATAAAATGCAAGTTGCAAACTTACATGACTAGCACCCTTACATAAGTCGACGACACGACATGACACAATGATACATAAACAAGGAAACCAAATAAACAAGATAAAAACTAAAACATGACAAACGTGACAACCATCTTCACTCCGGGCGCCCCTTCACTCCGGCTTGCTTCACCAACATCATCACCATCTTCACTCCAGCTCGCTTGACCAGCATCACCACCATCTTCACTCGTCATCGAAGTTGTAGGGGAGGGTGTGCATGTGGTTAGCAGTGGGGAAGGCGGCGTCGATGTTGGCGGAGATGTTGGACGTCGTGAATGCGATGAACTCGCAGCCGCACCAAAAGACTTGCCCGAGGAGCGCGTAGGCGTCAAACGGGCTGGTGAAAGTGACCGTGAGCAACCTGAGGCCGATGTCCCTGTCGCCACGGGTCTCGTTGAAAGCGAAACATGGGCTGCGTGCCCGGTGGGAGGTTGAGGTGGTCATAGCCGGCGGTGAGGAAGTCGCGGGTGAGCACGATCGGCCCCTCCACCTCACATCGTCCACACACGGAGGGCGCTCTCCACGACCACGCCGGGGGGGTAGCGCATCTCCGGCACGGTACGCGGCGGACAGAACGTCGCTGCGTTGTACTACATCTTCAAGTGGGGAGAGGATCTGGCTTGAAGTGGAGGGAGAGGATGGATCTGGTTTGGACTAGTGGCGAGAAGAGAGGGGTATAAATAGGGTAGAAGTGGAGAAGATGGATCGATAGAGGCGTTTGTATCCGTGTCATCGCATGTCTGAACAAGGTCCTTGGATTGAATCGGTGTTGAGCCTCTGAATCGGCGTGCGTTAATGGCTCTTCTGCGACGCGTGACTCCCCTCTGAATCGGCGTGTTTTAATCACTGCGGTGCGATGTGCCTGAAACCCGTCTGAATCGAGCGCGGTCGTATGCTTACAGTTTCGCAGTTCTGATGTCGCGCGGCCCATGGCATCGTCGTCGCTTCCCGCGCATGCATGCAAGCCTAGACGGGCGCGTAGCACAACGGTCCACGCACAACGGTCGACGTTGGAAATTAAAAAACACGCCAGCCAATCAGAGCGCAGAACGAGAGTCTCGTGGATCGCCGTGGCTCAACCGATCGCAACCGTCCGCGCTAGATTCCTTCTAGAAGGCGTCGATCCAACGGCCAACAGCCAAAACGCGGGAATCTGCGGGTTTCCTTCTAGAAGGCTTGATCGGACGGCCAACTTAGGGCTTATCCAATGGCCAGAAATCACCTCTAGGGTTACGCAGGGTCAACGGGGTTTTGGCTGGGTCAACGGGGTTTTGTGAGGGTTGGCCAAACTAGGGTTTAGCATAACTAATTCAAAAAAATCAAAAAAATATAAAACTTTCGCACATGGTTTTCTTATGTCGTATAGTAACGAGAAAAAAAATATAAATATGGTTTACATATATTTGTAAGAAAAATCCTTAAATCAAGTGAGAGACCTCGAACACTTTCAAATGAGCCTAAGTAATTAAAAAAATCAAAAAATATAAAACATGCGCACATGGTCTTCTTATGTCATATAGTAACGAGAAAAAAAATATAAATATGGTTTACATACATTTGCACGAAAATGCATTCACTCAAATGTGATACCATGAATAGAATAGTATGGATTTCAAAAGAGAGAGGAGGAGGGTTTCATTGTCTAGGGTTGAGCATAAGTAATTTAAAAAAATCAAAAATATATAAAACCTGCGCAAATATTCTTCTTATGTCATATAGCAACGAGAAAAAAAACATGGTTTACATACATTTGTTTTATTTATGATTTTCAATTGAACCATGATCATTCAAAAGAAAATAAAAAATATGAAGCTTAATTCAATAAATAGTTAGACTTCGGAATGACACTATGTAAGTAGAATAGATGTCTAGGAAATTTATTTGGCTGATTTAGACAAAGTGAACAAAAAAATTGCTTAGAAATGGAGTCGTTTACCCTACCTTTGGAGCTCAATTGAAACACATTTTTTAGGACTTTGCCAAAGGCATCGGATTGATGACCAAGTTAGATCAAATAAGTGCATAATAGTTTGAAATCATTGCAACATCCAAGCCTAGCACAAATACCATGTAGAAGTTTGAATTTTAATTCAAATTTGAATTCAAATGACCAAGTGCCAAATTATTACAACAACACAAGTGCTATATCATTACAACAACACAAGTGTCAAATTATTACAACAACACACATCATTCCAAATCTATTTGTTTTGCCTCTTCTTGCCACTCCGTTTCATCTCCTTCTCAACTTCTACAGCACACAACTTGTTGATGCTCTTTCTTTTCTTGCCAAAACCACTAGGCCTCCCCACAGCACGGCCAAGAGGTTCAGTTTGGACAACAGCAGCAGTATTTTCAGTTTGGACAGTAGCATCTGATTCAGTTTGCACAACAAGGTCCATAAGAGGTCCAGTTTGCACAACAAGGTCTATAACAGGTTCAGTTGGCACAACAAGGTTTAAAATGGGTTCAGTTTGCACCATAGTCTCCAAAATATGTTCAGTTCTCTCATGTGTCTCCAAAACAGGTTCAGTTAGCACAGCAAGGTTCAGAATGGGTTCAGGTTGCACCACAACCTCCAAAACATGTTCAGTTCGCTGATGTGCCTCCAAAACAAGTTCAGTTAGTGAACTGAACCTTTTTTCTTTCTACAACCATTAAGTCTTGTATTTTTCATTGGCCAGCATTGTTCAACAACAAGAGGTGGGACTTTTTCTGCACGCTTCCTTCTGAAAAATAAAGCATATCACTTGGCTAGATACTGAAACAAGCGGCAAAAACAAAAACAACACAAACAATAGCATTAACATACTTTGGCCTTTCAGGAGTGTAACGACATTTGGTGGAACCAATTTTATGCCCAAGTTGCTCACACAACTTGCATTTGTTTTTGTTTCCTTTTTTAGCCCTTTTTGGCTTAACATCTTGATGACGTGGAAACGCACGTTCGTTGGGAGACCCCAAGAGGTGGTATGATGTAGTCAGCAGTAAGTTTTCCCTTGGAATCTAACAAGGTTTATCATACCAGTAGGAATTGGGAGAGCTTCAGAAAGGTGTCAGCGGCGCCGTTTACGATTACTGACGTGGACCTGCACACAACACAATCAAAATACTTTGCCCCAACGAAACAGGAAGGTTGTCAATCTCGCCGGCTTGCTGAATACAAAGGATTAATTAAACGTATGGTGTGGCATATGATGATGAACACAAAAAGGAACAGCGAGGAAACAATTGTAGAGCGTGGTGAAAACGGTGTTTGTATCAGTGTGGAATAAAGGACCGGGGTCCACAGTTCACTAGTGGTGTCTCTCCATAAGACAGATATGCATGTTGGGTAGACAAATTACAGTTGGGCAATTGACAAAGTGCAAACGCATGACAATGCAATATATGATAAGAACATGTTCATTGTTAGATCTATTGGGCATTACAACAATATACATAGACTGCTTACTAGCTGCATCTATGACTCAGAATCCACTCAAGAGATAGCTTTCGGGTCTCCCGTGAGTATTAAGTTGCAAGCAACAGATTACAGCATTAAGCAAAGTGTGTAATGTAAACAAACGCGTTAGACTTAATAGCAGTACCCTTAAGCTAAGCATCGGTTATTTTATCCCTAGTGGCAACAGCACATCTACAGCCTTAGTTGTTTCTGTCAATCAAGCCCGGGCTTCTAGAGGCATGAACCCACTATCTAGCATAAATATCCCCTCTTGCAGTCATTAGCTTTTACTTGGCCAAAGCATCTACTAACAACGGAGAGCATGCAGGAACATAGATAAAACATGATATAAATAGATGAACAAACTTGATCATAACTTCACAATTCATCGGATCCCAGCAAACACAACATATAGCATTAGATAAAGATGATCTTGATCATGTTAAGCAGCTCACAAGATCTAAGCATGATAGCACAAGGTGGAGAGTGTCGCAACAGTGGAACATGGGGTTCCCCTAGTACTGCCAAAGTGGGTCCACCCCATGTGGGCCCAAGATGAAGATGGACAAGACCAAGACTCAAGTCAAGCTGGCGGGTTCACCGTCAAGACGCACATGGCCAATGACGACTAAGGGCTCCGGTCCTGGGGACCTTCCGGGTCCCCGAATCAAGCAAGAAGGCCAGGAAGGACCCGAGAGCCCGAGTTCCCGGCAGGAGGCCAGGCTCCCTCCCGGGTACTTCCTACGTTCCTGTGGATAAGCACTCCACCTCACCACGGAAGACTTGGGAAGCAAGGCGAAGGCAGCGCGGGCGGGAAGCACGTCCCGTGGTGGTGTCAGCTCCTGTCCACCCCAAGGCGGACGCTCCCACCTAACCCAGAGGAGACGCTAGGCTGAGGAGAGGCCACGTCTCCCCCTAAACTAGATGAGGAGGGTCCTTCACCCCGAAGGTCCCTCATCCCCTCACGTGACCCTGTGGCAACCCCTTAGCCTATAAAAGGAGGACCAAGGCACGGGAGGAGGGAGGACGAAGCTAGAACCAGAGCAAGACTAGACTAGGGCTGCGGAGGTAGAGAGGAAGGTGATCTCCTCCGGGTCAGGATCTGTCCTTCTTCTACCTCGGGCCAAAACCCTTCCGGGTACCCTTCCGGGAGGTTCCATTGTAAGCCACACTATGAAGAACTCATCAATCCAGACATGCAGGAGTAGGGCTTTTAGCCTCCGGGCGGCCTGAACCTGGGTAGCTCCTTGTGTCCCTTTGGTTGCATGCTTTGATCGTGGAGAGGAGAGCTTGATCTAGACTCCGCCCAAGAAGACGATTCTCAGCCTCCTTCGCGCCCCGTGCCGAACCTAAAAGGGGGTATCCTATACTCCCGGTGTCCGTGCAACGAGACACGACATCTGGCGCGCCAGGTAGGGGGCGCAAGCGCTGGATCGCCTACATCAGCCGCGACGGCAAGCTCTTCGTCGACAACGTCGGAGTCTACATCAGGCTCCTCTTCTTCGGAAACAAGCTCGTCGTCAAGTTCTTCTTCTGGTTCGCGGTCTACGGCAAGATCGCCAAGATCTGCCTCGAGCACCTCGTCCGCGGTCGGATCCGCTCCAGGAACAGCCGTCTCCTCGGGACAAGGCAAGCAGCTGCCTCAGTCACAAGCAAAAGTCATGTCGGGAGCTCGGGAGGTCTTTGGAGAGCAAGCGTGCCAGGCATCGCGGAAAGGCTGGGGGCTAGAGGAAGCTCTGGGCGTGGCCCGGGCGCTTCTCTCCTTTCCCCCAGATCAGTGCAAGAGTGATCCCCGTGCGAAGGCATGGATCAACAGCTTGGAAAACCTGCTGGACTACGCTCTCCAATGCCACGCTCCCACGAGTCCTGCCCCGACCATCGACCACGGCGCTGCCGTCCCCGAGCCACTACCTCCGGCGGAGGAACAGCCTGAGGACCCCCATGGCAAGCGGCCCATGGAACTTCCTGAAGAAGGTGCTGGTCAGAGCTCCAACCCCAGGCGTCGTTCGCGGGAGGACATGGAAGGCCAGGCCAGCCAGCACCTCAAGACCTGCTGCACGCCGTACCCTGCAACCGTCTCCGACCTCTATCACCTGGAGCAAGAAGCTGAGGAAACGTTGCGACACTACATCTGGAGGTTCCGGGGCGTCGTCGACCGCATTATCCCGAAGTACCTCTGTGAGGCTTCCGTCATCGCCGCGTTCCACGTCAACGTCCGCAACCTCAAGATGCGTGAAAAGATGAGTATCCATGTTGTGGATACCCTGGAGAGCTTGTGGGACATGGCCAACCGATGCGCCAGGATGGAAGAAGCTGCTAACCTTCCTCCGTGCAAGAATCGTTGAAGCAATCCGTGTTGTGTACCCGGAAGAGCCATGTTGCCACAAGATGTACCCTGAAGTGTCCAGTTGTCGTTCAGAGACGTCCATGATGAATAAAAGATAAGTTACCCTCAAACCTGTTTCTGCAGTCCGTGCTATCTACTTCTCGGGTAACAGAACATGTGCGGAACTAGAAAGGCAAGGCTCGACCGTCGTGCGAGCACTCATGGGGTATCGACTCTCCCGGGGGTAAAAAGCGGTGCGCAGACCTGATACACCCCGGGGACGTGCGTGCCAACAGAGTGAGCGGCTTTTTGGGTATCGGTAGGGCTCGCGAGCGCATGCCTGACCTGTCAGGGCCTCGCGGGTAAGCTTACATCCCAGGAAGTTCCTCAAGGACGTGGAGAAAAGTAAAAACATGCTAAAGACAAATAAAAGCAACCCGAGAACTAGAGTAGCATAGCAAGTTCTAGCCTATTACAAGCAAGTTTTAATATGCTGGTACATGAGATCTGACGCAAAGTTTATTCGGGGGCACGAAGTGCCCAAACATGGTGCAGGACAACTAAAGTGGCGGGAACTTCCTCATGGCGAGTGCAGTCGCGGGAGCTGACACCGCCTGGAGAGAAGCCTCAGAAGGAGACGAGGCCGAGAAGTCCGGCAAGGCCACGCCCGGATTGGCCTCTCTGAAGGACGCCATCACCAAGGCCGCCGTCGCCTTGCTCGTCTGCTTGTCATTCACAAGCCGGGTGACCATCTTGTTCTTGAAAGACCGGAGATCAGCGACTACTTCTCTGATGAATCTCGCGACGAGGGGCAGACTCTGGCGCTTTGGCTCCAACACCGGGGCTTCAGTGGGCAGACTCAGCCGCTTCACTCGCGTCGTCGCCAAGTCGCAGGCGGCCTCAACCTCGGCGAAACCTTCCTGGTTAAGACGGCGAAGCTCGGACAGCTCAGAAGATGCCTGGGAGTTGGCCTGGATCAGCTTCTGATGGCCTTCCTTCAGTGCTGCAAGCTCATTACCTTGCGCCTCCAAGGATTCTTTCAGCTCGGACATCTTCTGGCCGTCATTCTTGGCCTGCTGCTGCAAAGCTCGGACGGACTCCTGCTCCTGATGGAGGGCATTCTTGACATCTTCAATGGTTGGGCGGCCTCCTGCTCTTTGGACTTCCAGAGTTGGATGTCCTTGTCCTTGGCCTCGAGCTCTTCACGGTGGCGGTCCTCTGCCTCCCTTAGGCGTTTCTCAGTCTGCTGCTCCTGCTGGAGTTTCTGGAGCTCCAAGGCTTTCTCCTTCTCAGCCAGTTCTGCCTCCCGGGAGGCTAGCTGTCGCTCTTTCGCCAAGAGGACTTTGCCTTGGCGCTCACTTTCGGCCTTCCGGTCTGCGTCTTTCTTCTCAAGAGCCGGGAGCAAGGTGGTGATCTGGGTTGCCAAGCGATTCAGCTTGTCCATCCCCGTCTGGATCAGTTCCTCGACACTCTCGATGGTCCCCACAACGGCGGCCTCACGGTCGCACAAGTCTTTGCCCAGCTGAGCTATCCCGCGGATGATGGCATCCATCGCGTCGTCACCGCTGATGGTGAACCCTGGAGTAGCTGCCGGGGGACCTCCCGGGGCAGGCACACTTTTCTTGCGGTTGGCGGCCAGGCTCTCCTTGATCTTCATCAGCGCCGCCATCTCCTTGCTGGCGCCAGAATCAGTGGAAAAAGAGGCGAAAGTCGTTAACACCGTCCCAGTCATCAAGGAGCTCTCTATCAAATCGAGGCCTGGACCCGGAGCAGGGTTCGCGGTCTGCGTTCCCATTGCCCGCGAACTCGGGGCGCCCTTGGACACCTCTTGACCCTCTGAAGGCGAGAGGGAAGGTGGTTTCTCCTGGCTGGTCCCCCCAAGGCCGCCGGGAGAAAAGACGTTGGCCACTGAGGCATCTGGGAACAAAAGGATGTCAGGAAAAGCATTGGTGCGTCAAGAAAACGAAGTTACCCGCGAGCTCTGGGTTACCTGCTTGCTCGGGCGTCAGGGCGTCGAGCGCTTTCCCCGGGTGAGCTAGGGAGGTCGCCGTCACGCTCCCCACTCCGCTCCCTCGACGGCCTTCAAGTTCTGCTATGGGAGGGGAAGCATCCCTCCTCCACCGGCTCCAAGGCTAGTGGCGGTGTCGTCCTCCGCCGTATCACGCCGTCTCTTGCCAGTACCCAAGGAAGGAGAACCCCTGCACCAACACTCGGTCATTTTCCTTGGGGAAGGCAAGGAGTGCAAAGTGCAAGAAAGAAGTGAAGAAGAGGCTTACTCTCGGGTGCGCTTGGTACCCATTGACGGGGGAACATCTACCGACGCAGCAGAAGACGCCTGGGGGCTCGCGGCGTCTCTCCCAAGGCAGCAGGTGGCTCCACCACGGGTGACAGGCGGCCGGTGGAAGCTCTCCGGCGGGGGGCTCGGACGAAGCCAGCGGCGCTCGCTTCTTCGTCCACATGGTCTTCATCGTTCCCCATCACCACGACTGGCGGGGAACGGCTACGGACACTCGGGTCTGGGGCAGCATCGACCCCGAGGGCAGACTGCGGGGGCGGAGCAGCCCCCTCCTCGTCGTCATCTTCATCATCGTCATCGCTGGCAACAGGGTCGTCGCCAGCTTCTCGTCTCTGTCGGAGGCGTCGGTCTCGCGCCCGTCGCCTCCGTCGTCGTCGTCATCATCAGAGCCGGAGAATTCCTCTTCGGATTCCTCCTCGCTCTCCTCGTTGGACTCCCAGCATTCTCCTTCTTCAGGGCTGGAAGGTGCCCTGACCTTGCGGGTCTTCACCACAGGAGGTCTGGGCCCGTGATCAGCCCGGCCTACGATACCAAAGGCGTTGCAGACCGGCATCTGCGCCAGGATCTTGTCCTTCTCCGGGTCGTCGCACAGGGGCAGAAACCCCTTGGGCAGCTGGTACTTGACCCCTGGAGTGAAGGTCCCTCTCACATTATCCCGGACAAGGTTTTCCTCCATGTCGGGACACCTCAGGCGAGAAGGATCCCCGGGGCCCTGGAAGTTCCAGGCCGGGTGCGGGCGTTTCTGCAGTGGCGCGAGGCGATTGCGGAGGAAATGAGCGACGATGGCGGCTCCGGAAACTTCTTTCTCGCGAAGAAGTTTGAAGCGCGCCACGACCGCCGAGAACTGTTCATCCTGCAAGCTGACACTTCTCCAAGTGTCCAGATCCACGGACGCTCCGTCGGCTCCTCCAGCTGAGCATCAGCTTCTGGCACCCCGACCAAGAACCAGTGATCCCTCCACTCTTCCCATCTGGATTTGGTTTCCATGAGGGGGAAGGCCCACTTGATGTTCGGACGGAAGCAGAACGTGACGCTGCCTCCCATCCAGCCTTGGCCCCCAATGCGAGGGTAGAAGAAGTGGCGGAACAGCGCCACGGATGGCATCACCCCGACGAACGCCTCGCAGGTGTAGGCGAAGACCGCCAAGTCGAGGATGGCGCCGGGCGTCAGATGCAAGAGCTTCAGCTGATACGCGCGCAAGATCTCCATGAAGAAATCCGAGAAAGGGGGACGAGCCCCATCATCATGAAGCTGTCGAAGATGGGGATCTGCTTGGGTGTCCTGGTCGCCGACGGCGGAAAGACCTCCGACGCTTTCCTCTGGGACACCATCGGCGCCAGCAGACTCCATCACCCCGAAGTGCCCCGCTTTCCGCATCATCTCCGCGTCACCGGCGAAGCAGCTGGGAAACAAGGCCTTCTGTTTCTTGATCTCGGCCCGCTCGGCGTTGCGCGCCGATCTCCGCCGCGATCTCTTGGTTTTTGGGGACAGCGGCTTCTCGGTGGGCGAGGCCTCCGCGCTCCTCTTCCTCCGGCCGAGAACTTTCACTCGAGCCATTGGAGCAGAAGGGAAATTGGTGCAATGGCGACAAGGGGAGGCGGCGGAGCAGAGTCTGGAAGACGAAGGTGGAGGCGGCGATTTGGGGATTTCGGCGAATCTGGAGAGGTAACGGCTACAGTGGAAGCCAGTCGTGGCTTATAAGGCATCCCACACGTCACGTCGCGGCCCCATTACTCCGACGGACGTGGGGATCGAGGGGGCGTGCCGATTTCTGCGCGTTTCGCCCGTTGGATTCCAGGATAAGCAAGGGGTCCGTATGAATCGCAACGTTCGCCGTGATTCAGTCAACAGGACCCGGGGGCTCGTCTCTACCTCGCCTCGGCGGGTCCCCAACGGAGCTGAGAAGACCAGGTACCCGGGACCCACTTTGACCTATCTTTAGGCCATGGCCCCGGCAGCTGGAGTAAGAGCCACCGGGACCATGCCCGGGGGCTACTGTCGCAACAGTGGAACATGGGGTTCCCCTAGTACTGCCAAAGTGGGTCCACCCCATGTGGGCCCAAGATGAAGATGGACAAGACCAAGACTCAAGTCAAGCTGGCGGGTTCACCGTCAAGACGCACATGGCCAACGACGACTAAGGGCTCCGGTCCTGGGGACCTTCCGGGTCCCCGAATCAAGCAGAAGGCCAGGAAGGACCCGAGAGCCCGAGTTCCCGGCAGGAGGCCAGGCTCCCTCCCGGGTACTTCCTACGTTCCTGTGGATAAGCACTCCACCTCACCACGGAAGACTTGGGAAGCAAGGCGAAGGCAGCGCGGGCGGGAAGCACGTCCCGTGGTGGTGTCAGCTCCTGTCCACCCCAAGGCGGACGCTCCCACCTAACCCAGAGGAGACGCTAGGCTGAGGAGAGGCCACGTCTCCCCCTAAACTAGATGAGGAGGGTCCTTCACCCCGAAGGTCCCTCATCCCCTCACGTGACCCTGTGGCAACCCCTTAGCCTATAAAAGGAGGACCAAGGCACGGGAAGAGGGAGGATGAAGCTAGAACCATAGGAAGACTAGACTAGGGCTGCGGAGGTAGAGAGGAAGGTGATCTCCTCCGGGTCAGGATCTGTCCTTCTTCTACCTCGGGCCAAAACCCTTCCGGGTACCCTGCCCGGGAGGTTCCATTGTAAGCCACACTATGAAGAACTCATCAATCCAGACATGCAGGAGTAGGGCTTTTAGCCTCCGGGCGGCCTGAACCTGGGTAGCTCCTTGTGTCCCTTTGGTTGCATGCTTTGATCGTGGAGAGGAGAGCTTGATCTAGACTCCGCCCAAGAAGACGATTCTCAGCCTCCTTCGCGCCCCGTGCCGAACCTAAAAGGGGGTATCCTATACTCCCGGTGTTCGTGCAACGAGACACGACAGAGAGACTACCAACTAGCTACTGCTATGGACCCATAGTCCCGTGAAGAACTACTCACGCATCACTCCGGAGGCAGGCATGGCGATGTAGAGCCCTCCGGTGATGATTTCCCCTCCGGCAAGGTGTCGGGAAGAACTACAGAAACCCTCCCGGACTAGGGTTAACGATGATGGCGGCGTCGGAACTTTTCGTGGATTTTCGCTCGGGTGTCTAGGGTTTCCCGAATAGATGTGATTTATAGGCGAAAGGGCGGCGTCGGAGGGCACCCGAGGGTACTAGGTGGCCTAGGGGCGTGGGCCCGCCTGCCTCCCTCGGCTGCCTCCTAGGCTTCTACTTCGGGCTGCTGCTTCGTCTCGGTCCAGAAATAATTCAGTTAAGTTGGCGTCTGATTCCGAGAATATTTCCAGAAGAGTTTTTCTGGAACAAAAAGACAGCAGAAAACAAGAACTGGCACTGTGACATCTTGTTAATAGGTTAGTCCCAGAAAATGCATACAAATGATATAAGGTGTAAGATAAACATGTGGTAATCAATATATAACAGGCATGGAACATCAAAAATTATAGATACGTTTTAGACGTATCACATCTTTATGTTTTCTCCCCTTCTTGCTACTGCCACCTTTCTCAAACCATCCTTTGAATCTGCTCTGTTTGGGCCTCCCAGCTTTTCTTCTAGTGATGGGGGGACACATGGAAAACTCAATTTCCACCTCAGGCCACTAAGATTGGTCTGTCATTGCTGGAATTGGAGTTGCATATGCAGCCCTAAATCTTTGTACTGAGTAATAGTCATGCAAATATGGGTGCATATTTAACTTGGATTTAGATGCCAAAAAAAGTATGGCATGCTCACATGATTTCCCAGTGTGTTTCCACTCTTGGCAGTTGCATTCATGCAAATCAGTGTCAACAACATGCCTCTTGCCACTCTTTGTATCAGTGTCAACAACATGCCTTTAAGTGTGAAAGCTTTCTGCTCCTGTTGACCACCTGTTGTACCACAGCCGGAAGCTTATCCCCTTTCAAAACCTCACCAATTCTTCTTCTCAATTCCCACAATCGCATGATCATGATCCTGATTTGGTCCACCATGTCATGCTCAGGCAAGTCTTTCATCTCCTTCACCTTGTTGTCAAAACTTTCTGCCAAGTTGTTAATATGATCGCACTTGATGGCAGTATTAAAACCTGACCTATACCATAAAAGAGAATGGTAGGTGTTCAACCATGAAGCAAAGTCATTCTCACTACATGCTGTCATTATCTTACCAAGGTGATAGGAATGTGTCTGAGTGGTGTAAGATCGGCCACATGCGCCCAAATTCTTCTCCTCTGATTTTTTTATCAGATTCATCCACATATGGCCAAAGCACTCCCTCTGCTCAGCACGAGGGAAAACATTCTTGACTGCATTTTCTAGCCCTTTACATGCATCTGTGTGGATGGCCAAAGGTGATACTGGCCCTATGCATCTTTTCAACTGAATCATGAACCATGTCCATGCCTATGTCTCTGATTGAAACATTCCAATGGCAATGGGGAACATCCAGTTGTGTCCATCTAGAGTATTGCATGCTGCCAACTGTCCATTCCACTTTCCAGTCAAAAAAGATGAGTCTATGCTCAAATATGGACGGCACCCCGCTTTGAATCCATCGATGCAACACTACTGCAGAATAGTCTACCAGTGACGGTCAAAAATGCCCACTAGTGACGGCGCCAGTGACGGGTCAAAAATGCCCACTAGTGACGGGCAAGGCGCCCGTCACTAGTACCAGTTACGGGCAAACACCTAGTGACGGGCAAACACCCATCACTAGTATTGGTGTACTAGTGACAGTCATTCAATCAGGCCCGTCACTAGTATATATTTTAGAAACAAAAAAAATTATAAATAAAATATTGCACATGCACATCAATAACACAATATGTACTACAAAGTGGAATTAACATCCATAGCACAATATCCAAAACTATTTGCTGTCATTTCAGAACAATCAACACCTCAAATATAAATGTCCAACTCTCTCAAATATAAATGTCCAACTCTTGTGAAATGTCAAATCTTACACCATGTGCTTCCCAAGACTGATCAGCTTCAGTATCTAGAAAAATTGCATCCCAAACTAACGCTGTCATGGAGCAGCCACCGATTTAGGGAGCGAACCTGCAGGCATTTAGCGGCAGCCATACAACACTTCAGTTCACGTACAGCGCACGCACAGCACCACCTAACTTGAGATTTTTAACATTCATCTACATGGGGCGGAAAATAGAACACTTATCAGTAATAGAACACTTGGCTGCTGCCAAGTATGATAACAGAAAGTCTCGATCAGCTAATTTAGTCTGATCCGATGAGTTTGGTTAGTGGGCATATGAACTGGAAGTTAATTCGGCAGAACTCATTTCATAAGCCTGGTCAAAACTGATTGAGTTTGTCACAGGCTGAACTGATTGAGTGATAAGCCTGGTCAAAACTCATTTCATAGCAAGTAGCAAGTAACGTCCAATATCATAGTTTGTCACTGGCTGGACTGATTGAGTGATATCCTGGGATAGTTTTACCTGACCTCAGAAATCTCCGAGCCTATGATATCAGGCCTCGTCGATAGGGACTGTCCGACTGCATACATAAGATGGTATTAGGAATCATTCGAGCCGGGTGATCGCTACCATGGCTTAAAGCTATGAAACAAGACTACCATACCTTTAACAAAAGTATGCTCAGGGTCAAGAAATGTATGCTTGAGAAGCTCTCCAACCACGTATTGTGAAGCATTAAAACCTTTGTTGCTGATACTAATGTTGTGGGTAGCATCCGTGGTCAGGTTGGCTATTTTAAACATTTGCACCTTTACCGCGCCCAAGAGAAATGCAAATAGTATCTAGAGTAGATTATGCATATCGCATCAAACCATTATACAGATAATTCCAAGAAAGAAAGCTAGGCAAAAGCAAAGCTGGTGGCCACTTGTACCTTACTTGAACTATGCGAAATACAAGGAGTGGTGAGAATGGCCGAGAAGTAGTTGACATACAACTTGAGGGCATCAAGGTCGGCCATGATCAGCTCCATACATGACGGCCCTACCAAATTTCAGAACAAAAAAAGGGTCAACACTGTGATCAGTGAAGCCTAATTGATGTCGAATCCTGCTGTGTAGACTGAGGAACCTGGTGGGTAGGTATGGGGAGGGAAAGCCGGGGGCTGAAGCGCCTGTTGTTGCTGCTTCGGAGAAATTGGAGCACGAACTCCTGCTTGGAGGAATCGGCGTACACCTTGAGGGCCTGCAGATCAGCCATCACCAGCTCCACGCAAGACAACCCTAGCAAACAAATTGGGAGAAATGTGGTCAGAAACAAGAGAGGTGAGCTTTAACTCGAGATGTGCGCTGAGGAACCTGGCGGGTAGGCTGGGAACGGCGTGGCTTGCGGCGGTGGAAGCGCCTGCTCTCCTTCTGCTGCTGCGCGGGCTTAGGTTTCGGCTGCTTATCCCGCTGCTGCTGCTTCTTCTTCTCGAGGAAGCGGAACCAGAGGGCGTCGCGGAGTGGGACGCCGCCGGCGACATGGAGGAACTCACCGTCGGACGCGACGAGGCGGTTGCAGGCGACGCCGCGACGGAGCGGGATGGGAGCGAGGAAGAGTACCGGCTGCCGCGCTGTGGCGTTGGGTGGTTGTTGGATCGGGCGTTGGTGGAGATTGTGGACTGGAGGCGTCGTGCGAGGGGTCAAGGTAAATCCGTGAGCAAGATTAGGAGATAAGGATGCCTCCAACGGGGCGACCCATCAAGTCCGCGCGCGTCCGTCCGTGTCCGCGGGAGCCAAAAACACGGCCCAACGGGGCGACGCAAACGGATCGCGGTCCGTTTTTTGGTCCGCCGCGACGCATTCCTGGCCCAAATTTGGGTCACCGATGCGTCGGGCCCGGACGCTCGCGGACCGTACCTGCATCCTCCCCGTGTCCGCCCTGGCCCCGCGTGTCATCGTCTACAACGGCCACCTACCCGCAATAACTGTGGGCGGTGGAGCTGTATAAATCGCGCCGGCTGGCCAAACCCTAGGGCACAAACCATAGCACTCCTCCCCAATCGCGCCGGCCGGCCAAACCCTAGCCACAACGGCCACCATCTCCAAGCTCAGATCCACACGCCGGAATGGATCCGCCGCCGCCGCAGCATCTGGTGGACGAGGTCGAGCGAGCGCGTATGAGCGCGCGCGGCGCTATCGCGGCAGCTTCTCGCGCCGGATGGCGACCAGCCCGGCATGGGCCAGCATGATTCCCCGGCCGCCGCGTCCGCGCCTGACGGACGCCCAGAGGAGTGCGGTGGAGGCGGCGTTCGCGGACCGCGCCGACAGCGACGAAGAAGAGTACGCCGCCGGTGTCGCGGCGGCTGCTGTCGCGGCGGCCGGTGTCGCGGGGGATGGCGCGCCGCCGGAGCCTCCCATTGGCGTGGGCGGCCCTACTCACATCACCGAGGAGGAGGCGGTGGATGCAGCCCACATGCAGCTGAACGCGCAGAGGGCGGCCGCGTTCATGTCCGCCGCGCGCGTCTATGCCGACGCTGCAGTGGAGGAGGAGATGAAGCAAATGCGCCGCGCCGAAGAGTCCAAGAAGCGCGCGGCGAGGCGCAAACGGCACCGGGAGGCCTTGGCGGCGGCCGAGGCAGCGAAAGGAGCAGGCAGCTCCACCTGATGTCATATCCCCGCCGGCGTGGCCGCCTATGTGCGGCTCATTTTCCACTAATACCGGCGCCCGCTACGTGTTTCATAGCTACGAAATGATCAAAGAAGATTGAGTCAGCCAGCCCTGGCTGGCCATGGCCGCGATGAAGGAAGAGCCAGCAAGTCCGTTGCAAAACGAGCATGCTGCGTGACGTTCCTCAAGGCCACAGCCCCTCTTTGATCTTCCCCATTGCCGGTCGGTGGTCGGTTATTAATTTTCTTCAAGTTTAGGTTTAGGTTTTAGGGTTTAATGTTAGGAGGAATTCCTAAATTTACTATGTAATTTTAGTTTTAAAAATGTAATCCTAGTATTAAAAAAAAGTTTGGGGAAAAAAATGGCAAGCGGACTCAATGCGTCGGCCCCGTTGGGGGCACTGACCAGAAAGGGGCGGACATGGGCCGGACGCGCGTCCGTTCCCCAACCCAAACGGACAAAACGCGGACCAAACGCGCGTCCGTTTCGGTCGCCCCGTTGGAGACATCCTAAGGTTAGACGGATCTGTGCGGTTATTTTCTTCGACATGTACACGGGGATATCGTTACCAGTGACAGGTTTAATAGATGTCCGTCGCTAAGTAATTTTTCCTTTCACCCGGTCACTTTTATGAGCCCGTCACTAGTGTTTCTTACTAGTGACAAACTTATTTTTGTCCGTCACTGGTACATTTACTAGTGACGGACACGATTTTGCCCGTCACTGATCACTTGGCGGCTATAAGTCTTTCTGCAGTAGTGCAAGGCTTTAAATACATAAAAAACTTGTTGAAAAAGACCTTGCCATCCTCTGTTATCTCAGTATCTATCTCCACCACACTGCCAGGTGACCTCTTCTCCACCTCTTCTTTAAAACTATACAACATCCTAAATGTATTTGCCCAATCACCATATAATGATTTCATTGCCCTTTGTTTTGTCTTCCACACTGTGGTATATTTCAGCACAATGGGTACTGCTTTTTCAAGTCAACTTTAAGTCTCTTTGCTGTGGTGTTTGGTGCCTTGGCTAAAATAGGAGTAATCTTTTCTGTAATCCAAAACTGTGATGTCATCTTTGAAACTCTCTATGAACTGGTAATACAAGTATGCTGATGTGGTATTTGATTTACCCTGATTGTACTTTCATCAGTTTGTCGTCTAGCAGATATGTACCACTTGCAAGGATTAGCACTCCCATCATAAACTTGGCACCTAGCATAAAATTTCGTTCGATCAGTCCACAATGTCTTGGCCTCAAACTCATGTTTCACAGCATAGCTCTTGAAACACATCCTAAACTCATCCATGCTTGGCCACAACTTCCCCACTTCAATAACAGAGTTCTCTTTATCATACAAACACACCAACTCATTATCATCTGCATCATCCACATCATCTGTAGCCTCTTTCATCAGCTCATCATCCACATCTTCAGGGACCGAACTTGTGTTAGCATCATCAGGCAAAGTAGTGTCATCCTTCTCCTTATCTCTGTCATCAATTGGAATGTCAAACATTTTGGCCATCTTAGTGTCAGCTATTGGTGCAATTACCAAATTTGTACGTTCATCTATTTCTACTAAATTCCAATCAACAGAAACAACCCTTCTAGCACCATGGCATCCCTCGTCTGCATCTGCATCAGCCACTACTTTTTCACCTATTACTGTCAGTTCAGTAACAATTCGCAACATCTGCTTTTCTGCAGCCCACTCATCATCTGCCATCTGTGAAGCCATCTTTGATGGCACATAACCAACTTTGTAATCACAATTCAGATCAATGACCTCTGCGTGAAAAGTTGCTTCTTTGTTTGTCCAACCTTCTTGTCGATCAATTTCAGCAACCATCTCTTCTCCATCCTCAGTTCTAATGTAAACACCCTTCCAATTGTCGAACCGTTGCAGTGATACCTCTTGATCTGGACCCCAAACAATACTCTCCGTAATTCTCTCCACCTAATTCCGCACGGCCTTCTCCTCCAAGCTCTGTAGTTCATGTGGATCAATTTATGAAAACTCGACATCCAACCTGAATGTCGTATCTTTCTCAATGTCTCGGACGCTACCATCGCCTAGCTTGCCCTTACAACAAAAGAATTGGACTATAATTGCGAAGGTACGCGGAGAATCTCCCATGTTTGCCAATGGCGGGCAACGGCAGTCTGAGCGAGGTATTGCAATCGACGAGGCCCAAATCGAATTAAAAAACAAGGTGAAGGATGCATTACCGATTTGAAGTACTTTCTGCTCCCTCCATCTCTCAGGCCACGCGTACCGCGCCGACGCACCCACAATCTGGATTTCAAATCGGCGGGGGGAAACTGAGCGTGAGGCCACAGATCCATCCAAGTGTGTGGGGAACGGAACTAGGATTGCGAAATTACTCACCCGCGGAAGCTCCACCGCCACCGAGAAAGGCGATCCACCGCTGCCGAGAAGAAATGGTTGCCGCTGCCGGAGAAGAGGCACAGGGTGGCACCGGGTTCAGTCGAGCACGGGCGAGTCGCGAGTCGAGCGGGAGTCAAAGCACGGTCTAGTCAACTCGATGCCGTCGCAACTATAGTGGATCCCACCTGTCGGAGCACATAACCGCACTGTCGTAACCTAATCTCAGTCGTTTTATCGTTAGTCCTGTCTGGGCTATTTGTACGCTAAGAAACGTCGCACAACAGCTATTTCATTCAACAATGTGTAACATTCCAAGATTTTTAAAATTTTGAAAATTCAGAAAGATCACAAACTTTTTGAAAACTATATATATTTTGATTTGAAAATTTAAAATCATGCATGCATTCATCATCTTGTTGTCTTGTTGGCATTTGAAATTTCAAAAGTTGAATTTTATTTCTACTTGAAAACATACTTGAGAAAATGTCATAAAAGGGCATATTATGCTAAAAATTGGTTTTGATTATATTTTATTTGAAAAATAAGTTCATAGTTAATTTTCAAATATTTACATTTGTGATATTTTATTTGATTTTAATAAGCCACAAATGATTTTATTTAAAACCCTATTTCAAAATTGAAATAAAGTGCCAATTAAGCAATTATGCAATATTTTAAATTTGTAATTTTGAAATGTGTTGGAAAAGTGTGTTTGAATATTTTAAATGACAGATATTGTTTTTTCAAATTTTTAGAAACTAGTTTAAGATGATTTGGACACTTAAAACAAAAGTTATGAAAGAAATAAGAAAAACCAAAAAAAAGAAAAAAAAAGACGTCCGAGAACAGCTCGAGTGGCCGTTTTCTTCCCAAATTGATTCTGGGCGTTTTAATGCCCCAAATCACGCGCCGTTTCTTCCTACTTAAAGCCCACGGCCTCCTCTCCATTTCCCCTCTCATTCCAAAACGAATCGTGCCCCCAGGCTGGTGTATTTGCTCGCCGGAGTTCCGCTCGACCGCCGACGTTTCTCTCCGATTCCGGCCAAGGTAGGAAGCCCCCGACCCCGGGACCCTGCCTATTCTATTCCCCTTATCCTTGCGCACCTCCTCATTGCCTCCTTCGATTTGTTTCGCAGCCGTAGAGTTGAGGACGAGCTCGACCCGAAGCTCGCCGTCGCGGCCGCGACTACATCCGCTCCTCCATGTCGTCCCAGGAAGCAGCTGTCGACGCCGTCACCTCCACCGTCTTCGCCGTGCCGCGCCGCATCCCGTCATCGCCTTTCCGTGCCCAGAGCACCACCGTCGCGTCGTCGCCATCAACGTCCGAGCCGCGACCGCCGCCGTCCTCTCCATTTCCGGCAGCCCAGCGCCGCCCGCCCGTGACCGTCCGCGTCTGCACCCGCCCGTGCCCGTCCGCGACTGTCCGCGTCCGTCTGCGCCGCCACGGTATAACCCTAGATCCCTGACCGTCCAATCTGTTTTCAACGCACACGATTAGATCGGTTAAATCGAACCGATATGGTTCGATGTCAGCCGTCAGATCTGGATCTGACGATCCAGATTAGATCCAGTCAGCACCCAGTCGGCACCACGTCAGTGCCCAGTCAGCGCCCAGTCAGATCCACGTGGCCTGGGAATTTCTGTGAATTTCCCGAATTAGAATTATTTTGGCAGTTTTGCAGAAAACCCCCTAGCTCTTAAAACCTTCATATCTCTTTATTGGTTTGGCCAAATTTTACAAACTTTATATTTTTGAAAAGCTTTAGACCTGTAGAATGTTTTGCATGGTTAGTTTTGTTTTTTGCCAAATGTAAATTTATTCAAATTTCAAATGTGTTATTTGAGTAAATTTGGCATATCATTAAATATAAAAATTATTTTTGGGTAAATCCAATTGTGTTAGATTTGTTTAAAAGCCCTCTGCCCAGTAGAGCCATTCACTATTTTTATAAAAATAGTTTGTTTTGTAACATTGTTTTATTTAAATGTTGTGTATGCCCTTTTTGGGAATGTAAAAATAGATTATTTATTTCTAAATTGCATTTTTGGGTCTTATGACACCATGCATGTTTTCAAAAACATAAAACATAGTTGATTTAATAATTGTGATTTAAATTTGCATTGCGTGCATATCATGTATTCTTGTTTGATTATATTGCTTGTATATTTATTCTTGCCTTGTGTGATTTGTTTAGATATTTCGGAGAGTCCAGAGAATATTTGCGATTGTTGCACCAACAACTCTTGCCAAGGCAAGTGATGCTCACTGCATAAATTCCCTAAGTACTTTGTCTATGCATGAGTAGTTATTTTTTGAGTAGTATGCATGATAGGTGTACTACTACTATGCTATGCTATGCTATGAAATCCCAAAGTAGTATAGCCACCCCTTTTATACCATGTTGATGTAGTAGACTTTAACTTAGTGGACTTTCTTAGCTATGCCAAGATAAAAATGTTTTAGTAAAACTAAAAATTTAGCCGTGTCCCCGATTACGGACAACTTGAGCAACTGGAAGAAGAAGACTACTTGGAGCAACTGGATGGTGAACTGATGGAGAATTTCCACATGCCAATGTGGCAATTGCAGGCGGTATATGACCCTGACTTGTTGATATGTGCCAAGTGACATAGTAGTGGCTGAGTGCCTGATCTATTGATATGTCACATTAGACTTTATGGTGAGTGACATAGTAGTGGCTGAGTGCCTGATCTATTGATATGTTCACATTAGACTTTACGGCGAGTGACATAGTAGTGGCTGAGTGCCTGATCTATTGATATGTCACATTAGACTTTACGGCGAGTGACATAGTAGTGGCTGAGTGCCTGATCTATTGATATGTTCACATTAGACTTTACGGCGAGTGACATAGTAGTGGCTGAGTGCCTGATCTATTGATATGTTCACATTAGACTTTAGGGCGAGTGACATAGTAGTGGCTGAGTGCCTGATCTATTGATATGTTCACATTAGACTTACGGCGAGTGACATAGTAGTGGCTGGATGACTGATCTATTGATATGTTCCCTTAGACTTTGTGACGAGTGGCATAGTTGGGGCTGATTGTCTGACCTACTGATATGTTCACGTTAGGTTTTCTTGTGAGCGACCTAGTAGGTGGTCGATGACCTGACCTATTGATATGCTCACATCATGTGAAATTCCTTAGCCATGATACTATTGGTGGACAACTTTGAGCACCTGGACAGGAGTCGAGAACTTGGAGCGACTGGACTTGAAGAAGTTGGAAGTTTCTTACTTATCTCAAATTCTTAAAGGATTTTTTTTGGGTAACAAGGGAGATTGAGATACTAGATGTTATTCCATGTTCGTCTCATAGTAAATGGAAATGAAAATGATGTTTAAAGTATAGGATAAAGTTGGCTTTACGCAAATAGCCTTGAACTCCCCCAGCCAGATATGCATATAGTTGTTAGAAGTTTTCCCTCTATGAGTCCACAAGTATCACTTGCTAGTTCCATTTTATATGGTTCTGACCCACCTTGTTGCAACATTTTTCCTGTTGCAGGTTGTTCCGACGACGAGTGAGAATTTGTTTAAGGGTAGTCTTCAACCAACATGTTCGCATGTGCCACATGAAGATGATGGGGACTCCATGAAGAATAATGTTTTCCGCTGCTTTACTCTTTCAAATCTAGCTTCGTGCTATGCAAGTTGTAACGAATATTTTTCCTAAGTACTGGATCCGCGTGTAATAATTGATACTTTGTTGTGATATTCATCTTAGACTGTGTGTGCAAATGAATCGATCCAGTGGTTTGCACTATACACAGGGATCTTACCAATTTTTAAGTGCAGGTCCGCTACACAACGTCGCTCTCAATCCAATTCCACTCAAAAGTGTCGCACAAGAGCTATTCGCCCTAAAGTTAACACATAGGTGTCTCATGCATTCTATATGCTCAATCCCAGGACAGACAACATCAACAACATTTACTAGCCACTTGCATGCATCAATGTGAATCACTAACTCTTGAGGATGACCTATGACAGTACACATCCTCTGCATGAATCATGTCTAGTTTTCATTAGATTCACCCTTAAGAATAGCATAAGATACAAGAAACAGCCATTTAAGGGCATCTATTTGTTGTAGCAAGGTGTCCTATGAACTTCTATGTCAAAAAAGTTGAGTTTCTTGCCAAGTATGAGCTGCATCTCTCAAAAGGCCCTTTCAGCATGCCTTTGCACAGACAAAACAAATCATGAAGTATCTCTTATCACACATTTTATGCTTATTCCCTCTTGAAACTTTTTCCACTCACCAGCTCATAATTTACGTTAGTGACACTAGATGATGTCTTCTCCTCATCTGTTTTAAAATTGTACAACATGTGGGAACTTTCATTGAACTTGCATTGAGTCAGGCCCAAAACCATTTCTTCCCATCAAACTCTTTATAGTAAGGAATTACTCATTGAAGTTTGAGCCTTGATTCAAGATAATTTTAATCATTGCTAAATGTTTCTACTATGATTCAAGATAATTTTATAGAACTTTTTGGGACTAACCTATTAACGTACTGCCAATTGCCAATTAATGTTTTTTATTGTCTGTGCACTGCAGAAAGGAGAAAAATAAAAGTCGTCGGAAAATCCAAAAAGGATACAGCTTTCCGAGAAATCACCGAGAGCCCAGACCTATCAGGAGCGGAGCCAGGGAAGGGCCCACGCAGAATGGTGCCGCGGGCCAGGGGTGGACGTGGGCCCCACCCACACCGCTTCTTCGCCTATATATTTTTCTTGATCTAAAAGGTTCGGGGTTAGAGCTACTTCTGTGAAAGACGAAACACAGCAGCCGCCGTCGCGGCAAACCCTAATTCGGGGGTCCTGGAGTCTTGTTCCGGTACCCTTGCTGAGGAGAAAATCATCGTCGGAGACATCAACATAACTATTGCTGCCTCCATGACGATGCATGAGCACTTCATACTCAGACTATGGGTTCATAGCAGTAGCTAGATGTTGATCTTCTCTCCTTGTTCTTCAATACAAAGATGGTTTTAGCTGCCTAACATGATCGAGATCCATATGATATAATTGCTCGTACTTGTTGTGTTTGTTGCGATATGATGAATTGTGATCTTATGATGTGATTGTGCATATTTATGCTATTGATATCATGGTTATGCTTTGTTTACGTTCGTACATGCTCTCCGATTCACATCTTAACTCCAGAAAAATTCTTGTGTGAATCTCCAAGAGGGGGTATATGTTTTATAGTAGGTGCAAGCCTCACTTTCTCTGTGCTCAAGTTGACAGAAACTACTAAGAGGGGTGATGTGATTTTGCTAATGAGGGTAAATAATGGGGTTTATGTACTTTATTAATAATGAATGTTGCTTACATTATGTATTGTGCTTAAGGCGATTCTCTGTTGCTTACAACTTAATACTAAGAGGGGCAAGCATATAAGCGTTTTTGCAGTGGAGTATGATACGTCTCAAACGTATCTATAATTTTTGACGTTCCATACTTGTTTTATACATATTGCTACATGTTTTATATACACTTCATAGCATTTTTATGCATTTTCTGAGACTAACCTATTAACAAGATGCCACAGTGCCAGTTCCTGTTTTCAGCTGTTTTTCCGTTTCAGAAAAGCTAGTCAGGAAATATTCTCGGAATTGGACGAAAATCAACAGAGCCGAGTTTTTCAACGACACGAAGACGAAGTCCGAAGGGCGCACGAAGAAGCGACCCATGGGAGCCAGACACCACTAGGGCGCGGCCCCCTTGCTGGTGCGCCGTGGTGGTGTGTGGGGCCCACGGTTGGCCCCACGCGCCGCCCTTTCGCCTATATATTGCCTCCGTCCCGAAAACCCTAAATACCCGAGCATTATTCCACGAAAAGTTCCGTCGCCGCCGCCGTCGTCAACCCTAGTTCAGGAGGGTTCTGAAGCTCTTCCCGGCACCCTGCCGGAGAGGGAGATCATCACCGGAGGGCTCTACATCACCATGCCCGCCTCCGGAGTGATGCGTGAGTAGTTCATCCTATGACTACGGGTCCATAGCAGTAGCTAGATGGTTGTCTCTCCACTTTGTGCTATCATGTTTAGATCTTGTGAGCTGCCTAACATGATCAAGATCATCTTATTGTAATGCTACATGTTGTGTTTGCTGGGATCCGATGAATAGTGATGTTATGATCAAGTTGTTTATCAATATATCTGTTGTTTTATTTATATTCTTGCATGCTCTCCGTTGCTAGTAGATGCTTTGGCCAAGTAGATGCTTGTGACTCCAAGAGGGAGTATTTATGCTCGATAGTGGGTTCATGCCTCCAGTAATCTGGGTGACTGACAAGAACATTTAAGGTTGTGGATGTGTTGTTGCCACTAGAGGTAAAATAACTAATGCTTAGCTTAAGGGTACTGCTGTTAAGTCTAATGCGTTTGTTTACATTACACACTTTGCTTAATGCAATAATCTGTTGTTTGCAACTTAATACTAACGGGAGACACGGATGCTATCCCGGAAGTGGATTATTTAGGCATGGATGCAGCTGGTAAGCGATCCATGTATTATGTTGTAATGCCCAATAAATACTACAATAAAATATCTTGTCATATATTGCATTGTCATGCGCTTGCTATTTGTCAATTGCCCAGCTGTAATTTGTTTACCCAACATGCTTGTTATCTTTTATGGAGAGACACCACTAGTGAACTGTGGACCCCGGTCCATTCTTTTACACTGATAAAAACACCAACTGCAATCATCTATTCTCTGTTACTTTCTGCATTTATTATTATTCTCCACACCATACGTTTAATGTATTCAGCAAGCCGGGAAGATTGTTGGGGATATACCTACTAGGGGTATCACTAGCATGGATCAATCCGGCTAGTCCAGGGTGGCCCGCAGTGGTGGTGAAGGCTTTGCCTGCCGGGGGCCCAGATAGCTGACGACCAAGGAAGGCGGATGCCGGCAAGGAGGAGGCCCAAGACCGAAGCCCATGAAGCCACCAAGACGGAAGGCGGCAGACTTGCCGGCTAGGTTTAGGACTCTGTATACTTGCCGGATACGTAAACACCTTGTAACCCTAGGTCCAGCCGCCTATATAAGCTGGACCTCGGGACGCCTTTAGGGCATCCAACCAACAATCATACCATCAACTCATTGTAACCTGTACCTCGGCTATTTGCCTCATAGTGAATTATAGCAGCACGTAGGGCTCCGCCACCGCCGTGGAGCCTGAAGCTGGGTAAACTGCCGTGTACAATCCCGACCTCGACGACGTCCACCTTCTTGCCCTACGTTCACCCTCGGCTAGCAGGACCCCGTCTCCTATCTCAGATGCCGATACGACGACAGTTGGCGCCCACCGTGGGGCCTAAGGCGTCAGGCGTCACGTTCCAGGCGGGAACCCTAGGCGGCATCGGCGAAACAATCGCCGTCGGCCGCGCCGTTCGCTACGGCGACAACCACTACATCAGCTGCGACGAGTCCTACATCCCCGCAGACGACTACATTGTCGGATGCGGAGTTGTGCCGTTTGGCGGCGTCGATGTATTCATCGGCTACACTTCTGAGGCGTATGGGTTGCCGCGAATTTATTCGCCATCCCACCCGCCCTACAATCAAGACGGATCTGAGTTTGCCTCCTCTGAGGAGTCCGCAGATTCAGATCTACACTTTGTCGGCATGACGGGACTGGGATCGACTCCCAGCCCAACAGTCAAGATCCCGAATCTATTCTTCCTGCGCTCCAGGATGATGCGATGTCGGATGCCGGATCCAGATCTACCGTTCACGTCAACGTAGATTCTGACTCCGAAGAAGATTCTGCAGCATGTTTGAGCAACGGGTCAAGCAGTGTTTCATTACACCTGATCCTCCGCCTTCTGAGGCGGCTACGGGCTCCTCCGTCAACATGCAGCAGGTTTTGTGGCGGATGTCACCGGTGCAGCCTCAGCACAGGCGGCGGCAACTGACGCCGCCAACCTGGGGACCCCGGCAACCGATCCACTGTTTCCAGAGCCTCCTGGGGCTCCAAAGAAGAGGGTTCTAGAGAAAGGCGAGCCCAGCAAGATAGGGAACATGGCGGCCCTGGCGAAGTTCTGCACACGCCGGTGACCGACAAAACCAACCCGGCTGATTTGGAGAAACTTCGAAACACCTTGGTGGAGCAAACTGAGTACCTCAAAAACAAGCAAGCAGAGGTCCAGAGCCTCCTCGACGAAGCCAAGGAGGAAAACGCCAAGATAACCGCCAAGTTAGACCCCAAGCGCAATCTTTTCACCACTACTCCATTGCCCAAGCCGGCAGGACCTGTGGCAGAGAAGAAAAGCAAGAAAGGCAGGGATCCTGACAACTTCAAATCCCCTGCCCAAAAGCTTGGTTTCGAGTGGGCTACAGCGCCGCAGCGTAAGGACAAGAACGGGGACATCATCCTCGCCACCCCTGTCCTCAACACTGCAGCCGCCTTAGACATCCTCAACAATGATGACTATGACAAGGACGAGAAGATTTACTACGCATCGATCCTTGCTCACAAAGCTCTAGAGCAGCAGGCCCGTGCTGATTCTCGCGCCGACATGGCGGACGCAAGGGAGGAAAGTTGGAATCAAATCCAACGCTTGCAAAGCTGCGGCCGGTGGCAACCCGAAGATCCGTCCGGCTCCAGTAGCCACGGAAAAGGGAAGGACAAGGAGAAGGACCCACGCAAGTCACCACCTCCCAAAAGGCAGCGTGACGAGGCGTCCAGAACCGGCAACAGGCGCAAGGCCTCACCCCCTCCGCCTAGGCGGGATGAAGGCGGAAGCAGGGGCAGCAAGCAGCCGCCAAGGAGTGGCGGCAATCGTGACAACGCCCCGCCGCCAAGAAGAAGCAGGGACCGCACACAGTCCCCACCACCAGTGCCCAGGCACGAAGGCGGAAGCCGGGGCACAACAACGAGCCTAGGCACAGCCGGGCAGCGCAGGACGAGCCTAACGCCGACAGATCCGGCAAGCAGCTCAGTCCGCAAGACGCACGACATCGTCTCAATGACATCAAGGCTGGAAAGCAGGATGCCTATCTAGGACCTGAGTGCTTTGGCCCAGCCATCCGCAACGTCCAAGTACCCGAGACATGACATCAGTGTCAAAAACTCATCAAAGGTACAATGGAGCGGACAAGCCAAACTCATGGTTGTCGGACTACGCGCTGGCAGTTGAAATTGCCGGGGCAATGGCCTCGTCGCCGCACGCTTCCTTCCCCTCATGCTGAGGGGACAGCCCGAAGCTGGATCGAAAACTTGCCGGAGAAAAGCATTCATAGTTGGCATGACATGGAAAAGGTGTTCACGCAGCACTTCCAAGGCACGTACAAGCGACCCAATACATACACAGATTTGGTTCGTTGCGTGCAAAAGCCAGATGAAACAGCTACAAGCTTCTTGGCAAGGTGGATTCAGACAAAGGCAAGCTGCGAGAACGTAGACGACAATCAAGCAATCCATGCCTTCACCACAGGCCTCCTGAAGGGCTCAAGTCTCAGACATAAGCTCGTACGCATGCAGGTCAAGGATCTCGGAGTCATGCTCGAAGTAGCAGCCATGTACGCACAGGCGGATGATGATGCACGCGATGGAGATGGCGCACATGACATGGCGCCAAGCAGGCGAGCAAGTCACAAACGCAAGGCTCCCCAGGACGACAAAGCCGGACCGTCAAACGAGGTCGCCGCCGCCTTCGAAGGCAAAGGCGGCAACCGCAAGTGGAAAGGAAAGGGTAAAGATGGCGGCTCCAGCAAGCAACGCCTGACATACGATCAGGCAAAAGCCTTGCCCTGCCCAATCCACGCGTCCTTAGGCAAAGTTAACCACACATTAGGGGAATGCCGGTTCATGGAGGACTTCAAGAAGGACCCCGAGGTTGGCTGGAAGTCAAAAAAGAGCAAAAAGGCTGAGAAGACAAAGAAGGAAGACGATGATGGGGCATTTCCATGTCCGAGGATGAGGAACCTAAGCTGGTGCGCAAAGAAAAGAAATACCCAAGGTACATGGCCAATTGGTGTGCTTCTTAGGCACTCCTTCGGCAAAGGAAGAAAAGGCGGAGATGCGCGAGCTAAACGCCACAGTACCAGATGTTCCCCAGTATCTAGACTGGTCAGAGGAGCCAATAACTTGGGATAGAGATGATCACCCAGATCACGTACCTCACCCCGGCAAATACGCCCTTGTCGTCGACCCAATTGTCGATAACTTCAGACTCACCAAGGTGTTGATGGATGGCGGCAGCAGCCTCAACATCATCTACGCGGACACACTGAAGCGCATGAACTTGTCGGAAAGCCAGCTTGACTACAGCAAAGTCAAGTTTCATGGCATCGTTCCGGGAAAGCAAGCCAAGTCAATGGGAAGCATCAAATTGGAGGTTACTTTCGGACCTGAGACAAACTACCGCTCGGAGTATCTCAGGTTCGAAGTAGTCCCCTTCAAGAGTGCCTACCACGCCATCTTTGGACGGCCAGCTTTCGCCAAGTTCATGGCTCGGCCGTGTTACATCTACAGCAAGCTGAAGATGCCGGGACCCAACGGTACAATCACCGTCAGTGGCAACTTCAAGAAAGCAAAGGAGTGCGAGCGTGGCAACGCCGCCTTCGCTGAGGCAGTCCTCCATGCAGAGGAATTAGCCATGTTGAAAAAGGAGCTTGATACGTCGCAGCTGCCGGAGGATGTAAAGACCGCTGAGCAAAAGAACACTTTCAAGGCGTCCGAAGACACAAAGAAGGCGGACCTGGTCCCAGGTGACAGCTCCAAGCAAGTCACCATAGGGGCAGGCCTGGACGACAAATAGGAAAGCGCGCTCGTCAGGTTCCTCCGTGAGAATCAGGACATCTTTGCATGGTCGTCAGCCGACATGCCAGGTGTCCCGAGGGAACTTGCCGAGCACTCTCTTAACGTCTACGAAGGAGCCAAGCCAGTGAAGCAAGGAATAAGGCGCTACGGTGAGAAGAAGCGGACAGCAATAGGGAAGGAGATCATCAAGTTGCAAGAAGCCAAGTTCATTAGGGAGGTAGTACACACTGATTGGTTGGCAAATCCTGTAATGGTTCCAAAACCTAATAAGGAAATGAGAATGTGCATTGATTATACCGGTTTGAACAAGTGCTGTCCTAAGGACCACTTTGCTTTACCTCGTATAGATCAGGTCATAGACTCCACAGCCGGCTCCGAGCTGCTGTGCTTTTTGGATGCGTACTCCGGGTACCACCAAATCAAAATGCGAGAATCCGACCAAATCAAAACGTCGTTCACTACGCCCTACGGGACCTTCTGCTACATCACGATGCCCTTCGGTCTAAAAAATGCCGGCGCAACGTATCAGCGGTGTATGCAAAGATGCCTTCACGAGCAAATTGGCCGCAATGTTCACGTCTATGTTGACGACATTGCCGTCATGTCAAGAAAGAAGGCAGATTTGCTTGACGATTTGAGAGAAACCTTTGATAGCCTCCGGGTATATAGGATGAAGCTCAACCCGAAAAAATGCGTCTTCGGGGTTCCTGCCGGCAAATTGCTTGGCTTTATCGTTTCCGAACGAGGAATAGAGTAAATCCAGAAAAAATCAAAGCGATCCTCAACATATCCAGGCCCAAGGACCTGAAGGACGTGCAGCGACTTGCCGGCTCGGCGGCTGCCGTCAGTCGTTTCATTAGCCGTCTTGGTGAGAAGGCACTGCCTCTCTACCGGCTTCTGAAGAAATCCGACAACTTTGAGTGGACAGACGAAGCAGACGCCGCCTTGCAGCAACTCAAGGACGCGTTAACGTCTGCTCCAATCTTGGCAGCTCCTCGTTCGCAGGAACCAATGCTGCTTTACATCGCGGCAACTAACTTGGTTGTTAGCGTGGTCCTGGTTGTGGAACGCAAGACGGAAAATTCAGACTTGCCGGAACAACGTCCGGTTTACTTCATCAGTGAAGTATTTTCCGCCTCAAAACAGCGTTATCCGCATTACCAGAAGCTGGTCTACGGTGTTTTCTACGCCGCCAGAAGTTAAGGCACTATTTCCAGGAGCATTCAATAACGGTTGTGAGCAAGGCACCTCTGGGGGATATCATCAATAATACAGATGCACAGGCCGCGTTGCCAAATGGGGCATCGAACTTGCCGCCTTCGACATCACGTATAAACCCAGAACGGCCATTAAATCTCAAGCCTTAGCAGACTTTGTAGCAGATTGGACGGAGGCCATGGACGAAGTACCTCTCCCTGAAGATGCATATTGGATCATGCACTTTGATGGATCAAAAATGCTTCAGGGCTCGGGGGCTGGCATTGTTTTAAGAAACCCTCAAGGAGACAAGCTTAGTTATGTGTTACAAATTCACTTCAAGGCAACTAATAATGTTGCTGAATACGAAGCTCTCCTTCATGGTTTACACATTGCCAAGGAACTTGGCGTCCAGCGTGTCCTCTGCTACGGAGATTCAGACTTGGTGGCGCAACAGATACGTGGTACTTGGGACACAAAGAGCGAGACAATGGCGGCATATCGAGCTACCGTGACGAATTCGCCAAGTGTTTCCTAGGCTACGAGGTCCGCCACATCCCAAGAGCTCAAAATGAGGCGGCAGATACACTTGCCAGAATGGGGTCTGAACGCAAAAAGGTACCAAAAGATGTTTTCCTGGAACACCTACACAAGCCGTCAATAAAAGGAGCAGACCTCCTTGACCCAGAATCGGCAGAACCAGTTGAAGATGCTAGCTATGCCGTCTACCTGGTAAAGCCGGATTGGACGACGCCATATTTGGACTTCCTGATCAATCAGGAGTTGCCGGATGATGAGGTTTTGAAAAGGCAAATCATAAGAAGAGCCAAGGCATTCACAATAATCAAAGGCGAATTGTACAAGCGTAGCACCACTGGTGTTTACCAACGTTGCATTTCGCCCGAAGAAGGCAGAGAACTGTTGGATGAGATACATGCTGGCGTGTGTGGACATCACGCTTCCTCACGCGCCCTTGTTTCAAAAGCCTTCCGACAAGGTTTCTACTGGTTGACAGCCAAGCAAGATGCAGAGGACATCGTCAAAAGATGCAGGGGCTGCCAACTTTATGCCAGACAATCGCACATGCCGGCTCAGGAGCTTAAAACAATACCCATCACATGGCCTTTCGCAGTCTGGGGCTTGGACATGGTTGGTCCGTTTAAAACGGCGCCTGGTGGCTACACACATTTACTTGTGGCTGTAGACAAGTTCACCAAGTGGGTTGAAGCTAAGCCTATCAAAAAGCTAGACGGTGCCACAGCCGCAAATTTTCTGTGGGGAATAATCTCTCGGTTCGGGGTGCCTCATAGCATTATCACCGATAACGGCACTAACTTGTCGCAAGGCGAAGTTGAGGAATACTGTTATAAGCATGGTATCCGCCTAGATCTTGCCTCAGTAGCACACCCGCAGGCAAACGGTCAAGTAGAGCGTACAAATGGTTTAGTCCTACAAGGCATCAAACCACGTCTCGAAGTACCATTGCACAGAGCGGCTGGGGCTTGGGTGGATGAGTTGCAATCTGTCCTTTGGAGTTTACGCACAACTCCAAACAGATCAACCAAGTTTACTCCTTTCTTCTTAGTCTATGGCGCAGAAGCAGTGTTGCCGACCGACATGATGTATGATTCTCCCAGAATTCAAGCCTACGTCCAGGAAGACGCAGAAGATGCAAGACAGGATGGCCTTGACCTACTTGATGAAGAACGAGACGTTGCTCTCGCACGATCCGCCATCTATCAGCAAAGTTTGAGGCGTTATCACAGCAGAAGAGTACGGCAACGAAGTTTTAGAGTTGGTGACCTGGTCCTCCGCCTAATCCAAGACAGGAAGGGCTTGCATAAGTTATCCCCGCCTTGGGAAGGACCTTTTGTGGTCAGTAAGGTGTTGCTCAATGGTTCTTATTACTTGGTAGACGCGCGAGACGGATACAAGAAGAAGCGAGGTCGCAAGCGCAAAAGGAAGGTTGACGACAAGTATGAAGAAACCAAGCGACCTGGAACATTGAGCAGCTACGTCCTTTTTACACTTAGCAATTTCCACATTGTAATAAGTACTATATGATTATGAAATAAAAGTCTGTGGTTTGCTCATTCAGTTTTGGGATCATGCCATCTTTTGTCTTTTCTCGCAATCATATATCTGTTGTCATAAAAGTTACCAAAAAATATTTTTGCTCCGTGCTAAGGTTCAAACTTTTTGACATTTGCCGTCTGCCGGCTAAAAAAGCAAACAATCTTTGCACCGCCTAATATGCTTATCTGTCTGTTTGTGTGTGGGTCGCCTAGTAGTATGTCGTTGGCACCAACATGCTGGCTTTGGTCTCTGAGTCTAAATTAGTTGGTATTGCACCTGGTTGGCTCAGCTAAAGTAACTAAGATGAGGTTCCGCCAACATATGAAAAGCTAAACATGCAAACGAGATACATATTAAGGCGGGCCACTTAAATAAGCCTACCGCCAAGTGTAGCATAAAAGTTGGCCCAGAATATTTACAAACCCAAAATATAAAGTTTTTTGCGTTAACAGATTAACGCAGTGTTTGTGCTACCATTGCAGGAGAGGACAGTCAAGGAGTTGCCGCCTTGGTGGAGGTAGTTGGAGATCCTGGGGGCTGACGCCGGCATCCTTGGGGCTGGCTCCGCCATCCTGGGGGCTGCGCTCGTCAGCCCGGCTTCGCCTTCTCCGCCTCGGCAGCTTCAGGATCCGCCAAGGAGGGATCGGCTACGGCAACATGTGGATCCGGGTGTTCCTTGTAGAACTTGCGGATGTCAACCATGTTGGCAACCCGGGTCGCATAGCCCGAACAGACCGCAGCACGTCCTGCATCACGATGGCTTGGTTGTTTTCGTCTTCGGTGGGGAAGTACTCGGTGACTTGATGAATATCAGCCTCCGGATACCACGCCGCCGTCATCGCCAATGCCAACTTGGCGCCGCCTCGTGCTGCTGATCGTAGCGTCATGTTCGGTCGCCGCCTTCTCCAGCAAGTCCGGCAGGCATCAAAGTTGACGGGATCGCCGTCCTCGCCAGGGTAGAACTTGGCGGCAAACGCTTTGCCCGCACCGACAATCTGGTTGACGATTTCGCCAACCTTCAAGATACGGGCAAGGCGCGGCGTCGTAGCCATGTCATCCCAAGTTAGCCGGCACTGCACAACAAACGTTACACACTGCAGCTTGAAATTTCAAGAGTTCAAGTATCAAAGAAGGATGAAGGGTAAGAGATACCCAAGACATGCTCGTGGATGGCGTTGACCTCATCCAGATGGTTCTCAAGCGTTTCCTGAGCTAGCTGGACGCCTTGACAGTTGTCCTGCTGCTCTTTGGCGTTCTTGTTCACCTGGTTGAGGTTGTTGCTCATGGCTTCAAGTTGTCCCGTCAACTTGCTAACCTCGGCGGCATGGGCCAGCTCCCGCTCATCCAGCTCCTTGGCATGATCCGCCTTCAGCTTTGCACCAACTCAGCAAGATCTGCAGCTTCGTTCATCAAAGCTTGCATGTCAGTGGAGTTCTTGAGAATATCTTGCGCAGTGTTTAGTAATTCTACAAATAAAGAGAAAGACGACTAAAATACTTGTCGGAAAAGCAAAAAGAAGTCGGACGAAAAGAAGGCAAAGAAAATTTGTCACCTTCATCCTTTTTGCGAGCCTCTTCCAAGCTCGCAATCTGGGCGTCCTTCATCTCCACGTCCTGCTGCAGTTGCTGGCATTCTTTGTTTTTCTTCTCTTGAGCACGGAACAGCTCAAGATTGGAAGCAAGAACGGCCTGCATGCACGAAACAACGTTGCGGTTAGCACTATATAGTCAACGAGACCACTTTGCCGGCTAAAAAATCAGCCGCCAAAGTGCTCGGGGGCTGCGACTATAGGTTAATTACCTCAAGTTGACCGTGCAGGGTCTCGTGGAGATCATCCATGTGCGCGTACCATTTACGGGTACCTTCGCGCATGGTCCTTAGCGTTTGCCGAGGGTCTTGTAACCCTTTGCCAGATTGAGAGCTGGGATGGGAGGACGATCCGCCATGGCCAGCCGCCATCTCGTCATCCATCTCTTGCTTCATGGCAATAAATCGAGCGGCATCATTAGCCGAAGCTTCAGCCGTCTTGGAAAAAGTAGGTCCGGCAACGACTTTTTGCCCGCCATCTTCTCCGTAGCCGCCTCTGCGGTACCAGCAGATGTGTACGTTCCCTGGCATACAACCACGGGAACGCCAACTGTGGGCGTTGTCGGCGCAGTGGCTGGAGAAGAACGTGGTGGCTTGCCCCTACCGGCAGAAATCTTCAGGTTGGCGCGGAGCTTGGGCATGGCAGGCTTGCCCCTGTAAGCAGAAAAGTGCAAGTTTGTCAGTACAAACTTATATCAAAATGGCTAAGTCAGGGAAAGCAAAAGCTTGCCTACCGCTTGAGTGGGATATTCTCCCCCAAGGTCTCATCCTCTGCATCAACAGAGGTGGCCGCTTCTTCCTCTTCTCCAAATCCTTGGTGGAGCCGCCTATTTGCGCTTCTTCGACTTGCTGGCACCGGTGTCGTACCAGTTAGGAGCCAAGTCGGCATCCCCCAAGGTTTGTAGCTGAAAAGGAAAAGGGCAAAACATTAATTCAGTACCCAGTGGACAAAGATGTCAAGTAAAAGACAAGTATCTTGGCTTACCACTGGGGCTGGGTTATCGTGGGTGAACATGGCGACGCCTTCGCCGCCTTCACCGACAGAGGCTTGACAAGCTCTCTGAGCCGGTACTCTAGCATCTTGGTCAAGGGTGCTGTTGCCGGCGTCATCCGCCTTGTACTCGCACATCTTCAGTGGGCGATGGCGGAGTGGCATTATCTTCCTCGACAGCCAGCAGATGACGGTGTCAACTCCGTCAAGCAACGGAGCCTTCATCGTCTTCGTCAGAAACTCGATCCGCCTGACGGCAATTCGAAGCTCAGCCGACAAGCTGCTAAGGGGCACCTTTGCCGTCCAGCAGGCCTTGTGGGTTGGCGGACCGTTGACGAAAGCAGGCATCCCCTGTGTCGTGCCGGGTGTCGGGATGTCCTTGCAGTAGAAGAAGGTGCTGGTCCAGTGCTTCACCGACTCGATGTATGGGATCTTTGGGTACCAGTCGGGTTGGCGGCAGTTGAAGGTTACGCTACCGCAAGTTGCCAGCTGGCCGCCTGGTATGGTTTGCCGGCGGCATAGGAAGCAGTATTGGAATAGCTCTATGGATGCAGCTATGCCTAAATACCCTTCGCACAAAGCCTGGAAGCCGGCTAGCACTAGAATGCTGTTGGGCGCTATGTTGTGCGGTTGCAGCCCGTAGAAGCTAAGCACCGCCAGAAAGAAGGCGGAAAGCGGCAAAGACATACCGCGGAGGCTGTGCGACGCCAACATGACGCGCTCGCCGTCTTGCGGGTCAGGGACTGGTCGTCGCCTGGAACCCTCCAGGAGCACTCCGTCTTGGGCGGTATGTAGCCGCCATCCTCCAGCTCCTTCAGATAAGCTGACGTCATGATTGACGGCAGCCAATATCTGGAGCCAAGGTCCGCCGCCTCCTCTTCATCCTCGGCGTCGTCGTCGGCGGCAGCTTCTCCCGGTCGCCGTTAGGGATGGAAGCGGGAAGGTAGGTGTGGGCGCTGCGGGTGCCGCCGGAGTTGGAGAAGAAGAAGAACCCCACCCGCAGCCGTGGTGGGGACAGAAGAGGTCTCCGGCGTGCTCGCGGGAACCGCCGCCGCCGCCGGCGCAGATCCAGATCCAAGCGCAGCCGCCGAAGTTGCAGCCAGCGCCGCCGCCGCCGAATCTTGCTGAGAGGTGCTCGCCATTTGTCGCGGAGCTCTGCTCAAGTGCTCGCCGGAGTTGAGTGAGGGGAGGAGGCTCGAGAAGTGAGGAGGCCGCGGTGAATGCGAATGGGGAAGAAGTTCGACCCCGTTGTGCCCTTTGGGTATTTATCTCCGCGTTAAGATTCGTGCGCGAGATTGGGGGGACACACGATCTCCGCCACGTGCCCACGATTTGCACGTCGTGGCAACGGTGTCTGCGCCTTCTCCCCGATTCTCGTGCGTAGTGGAGAAGTAATCATGACGCATGCCAAGTCCAAACTGTCGTGGACTGCATGACGTCATCCGTCAACATTTGACGGGACCGGTCAAATGACAAGACTGGTGCCGGGAAGATTCCTGACAGCGGTCAGGCCGTCTTTCCCATGATGGCGGCAAATCATCCGACTACTTTAGGCGGATCGCCGCTTATTTCAACTTTGGAATGCTTCAAGCTCTTCAGCCGCCTACAAGACAAGACGGACGTGCCGACAAAAGAAGACGGCGCCTGAAGAACTCGAACCCTTCCAGGGGCTAATGTTGGGGATATACCTACTAGGGGTATCACCAGCATGGATCAATCCGGCTAGTCCAGGGTGGCCCGCAGTGGTGGTGAAGGCTTTGCCTGCCGGGCCCAGATAGCTGACGACCAAGGAAGGCGGATGCCGGCAAGGAGGAGGCCCAAGACCGAAGCCCATGAAGCCACCAAGACCAAGACGGAAGGCGGCAGACTTGCCGGCTAGGTTTAGGACTCTCTATACTTGCCGGATACGTAAACACTTGTAACCCTAGGTCCAGCCGCCTATATAAGCTGGATCTCAGGACGCCTTTAGGGCATCCAACCAACCAATCCTGATACCATCAACCTCATTATAACCTGTACCTCGGCTATTTGCCTCATAGTGAATTATAGCAGCACGTAGGGCTCCGCCACCGCCGTGGAGCCTGAAGCTGGGTAAACTGCCGTGTACAATCCCAACCTCGACGACGTCCACCTTCTTGCCCTACATTCACCCTCGGCTAGCAGGACCCCGTCTCCTATCTCAGATGCCGATACGACGACAGTAATCTTGAGAACACTAAGTTGTGTGACTTCACTAGCACAAACAACAATGATTTTATATGCACACCTATTGCTCCACCTGCTTCGAAAGCAGAGTTTTATGAAATAAAACCTACACTGTTAAATCTTGTTATGAAGGAGCAATTTCCTGGTGTTAGTACTGATGATGCTGCTGCTCACCTTAATAATTTTGTTGAACTATGTGACATGCAAAAGTACAGAGAGGTAGAAGGTGACATTATAAAACTGAAACTTTTTCCTTTCTCCTTCAGAGGACGTGCTAAAGAGTGGTTCCTATCTTTGCCTAGAAATAGTATTGATACATGGACTAAGTGCAAAGATTCTTTTATTGGAAAATATTACCCTCCTGCTAAGATTATATCATTGAGAAGTGGCATTATGAATTTTAAGCAATATGATAATGAACATGTCGCTCAAGCTTGGGAAAGAATTAAAGCAATGGTAAAGAATTGCCCCACTCATGGACTGACTATTTGGATGATCATCCAAACCTTTTATGCAGGATTAAATTTTTCTTCAAGGAATTTGCTGGATTCGGCCGCCGGAGGTACCTTTATGTCCATCATTTTAGGTGCAGCAACAAAGCTCTTAGATGATATGATGGTAAATTATTCTGAATGGCACACCGAAAGAGCTCCAACAGGTAAGAAGGTAAATTATGTTGAAGAAATCTCTTCCTTGAGTGATAAAGTTCATGCTGATCCTAATAATGTTCATTTAGCTTCTTTGGTTGCTCAAGAAGAGCATGTTGATGTGAACTTCATTAGAAATAATAATTTCAACAACAATGCTTATAGGAACAACTTTGGTAATAGTAATTATAATCCCTATCCTTCTAATAGTGACAATGCTTATGGTAATGCTTATGCTAATTCCTACAACAATAATAAGAGTATGCCCTCTGATTTTGAAGTTACGCTTAAGGATTTTATTCGTACACAAACTGTTTTTAATAAAACTGTTGAGGAAAAACTAGGGAAACTTGATGGTCTTGCTTCTAAAGTTGATAATCTTGTGCATGATGTTGAGTTTTTTAAAATAAAGAGTATGCCTCATGATGTTAAAGAGAGAAAAACTCTCAATGCTATACAAATTAAAATTGATAACAATGTTAGGATGCTAGCCGAGTTGCATGCTAGGTGGGAAAGAGAGGAAAAAGAAGCTGAAATTGCTGAAAAAGGTAGGATTGCTAGAGTTTGCACTATTTCTACTACTGAAAATGTTAAAACCGTGTGCACTAGTGAATTACCTACAGGTCCTAATCATGCTAGTAATAATAAAATTAAAATTGGGGAGATCTCTACCTTGGTTGAAAATAGTTCTAAATTGCCTGATAGCACTAAAACTGTTACAGATAAAAATGCTGAAAAAATTTTAGGTCTGGGAGATAATAGTCCCATTACTTTTGGTGATAATAATTTTGATTTTGATGGTCGTAATCTCATTGAAGTTATTAAGTTCTTGCAAAAGTTAGCTGAGAATCCTAATGCTAGTAAAATAAACATGGCTTTTACTAAGCATATTACTAATGTTATTATTCATGCTAGGGAAGAGAAACTTAAACGTGAAGCTTCTATTCCTAGAAAGTTAGAAGATGGGTGGGAACCCACCATTAAAATGAGAGTGAATGATTTTGATTGCAATGCCTTGTGTGATCTTGGTGCTAGTATTTCTGTTATGCCTAAGAAACTTTATGATATGCTTGATCTAGCACCATTAGAAAATTGTTATTTGAATGTTCATTTTGCTGATTCTACTATGAAGAAACCTGTGGGTAGGATTGATGATGTTCTTATTATGGTTAACAATAATTATGTTCCTGTTGATTTTGTTGTTTTGGATATTGAATACAAATCCTCTTGTCCTATTGTTTTGGGAAGACCTTTTCTTAGAACTGTTGGTGCTATTATTGATATGAGAGAAGGTAATATTAAATTTCAATTCCCACTCAAGAAAGGTATGGAACACTTTTCTCGGAAGAGGATGAAACAACTTTTGATTCTATTGTTCGAAGCAGCTATGATTCTGATGTTTCCACTCTTGATAATACTTGATTCATGTTTTGTGCCAAGCTAAAAGGCGTTAAAGAAAAGCGCTTATGGGAGGCAACCCATTTTATTTTCTGTTATTTTATTTTGTTTAGTCAAGGAATTTGCTTAGTTCTGTAACAATTCCTTTGTATCTTTTATTTTTGTTTTGTTGTGCCAAGAAGAGCCTCTAATAGCAAGATAGCACTAAAAGTTTAGTTTGCTATCCAGAAACAGATTTTTGTGCCTCACGGTAAAAATTCGTGAATAATCACGGGAAAGTATTTTAATCTGCACATTTTTGTGCAGAAGCCTGAGCTTTTTACCTATCTTTCGTTAGTTCAGCGTTTTCTGATTTGAGCGACGTAAGTGCCTCGAAAAAATTCGTCTTCTCGGACTGTTCTGATTTTGACAGATTCTGTCTAGTTTTGCATTCTCTCTTTTACAAGTGTTAAGTGAAATTCTTTAAAGGTGGAAGAACTTCAGATGAGGCTAGTAAACAGTAGCTAATGTTTAAAATGATGTTTATAATGTGTCTTTACAGAACCAAGTGAGATTATGATTTGATGCACTAACCCTCTAATGAAGTTTACTCTGAGTTTGGTGTGAAGGAAGTTTTCAAGTATTAATAGAGAAGGGTGATAAAATAAGATAAAGAAGAGTGAAGAGCTTAATCTTGGGGAAGCTCCCCTGGACCTCCTCAACATATTTCAAGAAGACTCAAGCGTCTAAGCTTGGGGATGCCTTGGGCATCCCATTCTTCATCGACAAATTATCAGGTTATCTCTAGTGAGACTATATTTTTATTTCTTCACATTTTAAGTGTTGTTCTTTGAGCGTCTGTATGTTTTATTTTCAGTTTGTTTATGTTTTGTTCTCTGGTCATAACTAGTTGGACCCTAGCACTCTTGTTTGGGAGAGAGACACGCTCCGCTTTTTCATTAGAATACTCCTATTCTTCACTTATACTTGTTGAGTATTCTTGTCTATCGCTGCTATGCTTCTACCTCTTGTTTTTCATGTATCTCTTGTTCAGAGCTATTAGTTCTTTTGAATAAAGTAATCTCTTGCTTCACTTATATTTGTTTGGAGAGTTGTTAAAAAATTGATTGGTGTTTGGTTGGAACAGAAAATGCTATGCATGTGGTAATGCTATAAAGAAAATGCTTACATAGTCTTGTAGATCATTTGTTTTGAGTAACTTGATACTTTTCAATTGTTTTGAGTTATCAAGTAAGTAATGTTTAAACTTGTGTATCATGTAAGTAAAGGCTCATTAGTGAAGAACTACCGTTAAAGCTTGAAGTTATTTGATTTGTCATAATTGGTAGTTCCAAAGTCTACATATTTTCTGGTTAAGAGGATGCTTTGGTTAACAAGGAAGACAGTGTGGAGTCTTATAGTTTTTCTTATATGTTCATCATATGGTTCTTTTTATACCGGTTGACGTGATGTGTTCGATTAAAATAATCTTGCTAGCCTAAACTCTGTACTGAGAGGGAATGCTTCTCGTGCATCCAAAACCCTGAGCCAAAATCCATGACATCTGTATCCACCATACCTACCTATATGTGGTATTTTCTTGCCACTCCAAGTAAATTTTTCATGTGCTACCTTTAAATTATTCAAAACTATTACTACTTCTTATTTGTGTCTCTGTTTACCAGCTCATGAGGAAGTAGTAGATCATCTTTATTACACTTATCAATCAGACTTTACTCCAGACTAGCAGGTTACATCTGCTTATCTATAATTTTGCAAAAAGAGCTGGCAGCGGGGTGCCCAGCCCCCTTAATTTACAACTTTCATCATAAACTCTCCTCACATTTTGTTCCTGAGCATTCAGTCAAACATCTGCATGTGTAAACAAATGAGAAAAGAGGAACGATCTGCTTGCTGCAGAAATAACGTTCCTCAATGGGAGCCACTCTTAAAAAGTCTAGTTGGAAAGGGTAATACTATATTGTTTGCTACCATTCTTTAACCATTAACATGCACCTCTCAAAATATATTTTTACTCTCTATATGATTTCAAAAACTAAAAAGCTCTAGCACATGACATAATCTCTGCTTCCCTCTGCGAAGGGTCTTTCTTTTACTTTTATGTTGAGTCATTTTCCTACTCCTGTCTATTCTCCACAAGCAAACACTAGTGTCAATTTGGTATAAGAATTGTTATATGTTAGCATATTAGACTAATTATGCTACTTTGTGTTGACAATATCCATGAGATAAATATGTTGAAAGTTGAAGCAAATGCTGAAATTTAAATCTTCCTTTGTGTTGGTCAAACATTTTTAATTCAAAAATGTTGCTTGGTGAGCTAACTTTTATGCAAATTCTCATAGCTCATGTCTCCAAAGTACTATCCATGAGAAGTTTTTTACTTGTATGATATATTATGTTTACTCCTTGTTTACTTTTCAGCAACTATAGACAACTGTCTTGGATCACTTCATTCAGTTCATGTGCCTTACACTACTATTTGATCAAGATTATGTTGATAGCATGTCACTCCAAAAATTATATTATTATCGTTTACCTACTCGAGGACGAGTAGGAACTAAGCTTGGGGATGCTGATACGTCTCAAACGTATCTATAATGTTTGACGTTCCATGCCTGTTTTATACATATTGCTACATGTTTTATATACACTTCATAGCATTTTATGCATTTTCTGGGACTAACCTATTAACAAGATGCCACAGTGCCAATTCCTATTTTCTGCTGATTCCGTTTCAGAAAAGCTAGTCAGGAAATATTCTCGGAATTGGACGAAAACGAACGGAGCCCAGTTTTTCACCGACACGAAGACGAAGTCCGAAGGGCGCACGAAGAAGCGACACAGGGGAGCCAGACACCACTAGGGCGCGTCCCCCCTTGCTGGCACACCGTGGTGGTGTGTGGGGCCCTCGGCTAGCCCCACGCGCCGCCCTTTCACCTATATATTGCCTCCGTACCGAAAACCCTAAATAGCCGAGCATTATTCCACGAAAAGTTCCGTCGCCGCCGCCGTCATCAACCCTAGTTCAGGAGGGTTCTGAAACTCTTCCCGGCACCCTGCCGGAGAGGGAGATCATCACCGGAGGGCTCTACATCACCATGCCCGCCTCCGGAGTGATGCGTGAGTAGTTCATCCTTGGACTACGGGTCCATAGCAGTAGCTAGATGGTTGTCTGTCCACTTTGTGATATCATGTTTAGATCTTATGAGTTGCCTAACATGATCAAGATCATCTTATTGTAATGCTACATGTTGTGTTTGCTGGGATCCGATGAATAGTGATGTTATGATCAAGTTGTTTATCAATATATCTACTGTTTTATTTATGTTCTTGCATACTCTCTGTTGCTAGTAGATGCTTTGGCCAAGTCGATGCTTGTGACTCCAAGAGGGAGTATTTATACTCGATAGTGGGTTCATGCCTCCAGTAATCTGTGTGAGTGACAAGAACATCTAAGGTTGTGGATGTGTTGTTGCCACTAGAGATAAAATACCTAATGCTTAGCTTAAGAGTATTGCTGTTAAGTCTAATGTGTTTGTTTACATTACACACTTTGCTTAATGCAATAATCTGTTGTTTGCAACTTAATACTAACGGGAGACACGGATGCTATCCCGAAAGTGGATTATTTAGGCATGGATGCAGGTCTATGTATTATGTTGTAATGCTCAATAAATACTACAATAAACTATCTTGTCATATATTGCATTGTCATGCGCTTGCTATTTGTCAATTGCCCAGCTGTAATTTATTTACCAAACATGCATGTTATCTTTTATGGAGAGACACCACTAGTGAACTGTGGACCCCGGTCCATTCTTTTATACTGATAAAAACACCAACTGTAATCATATGTTCTCTGTTACTTTCTGCATTTATTATTATTCTCCACACCATACGTTTAATCATTTGTATTCAGCAAGCCGAGAAAATTGACAACCTTCCTGTTTCGTTGGAGCAAAGTAGTTTTATTGTGTTGTGTGCAGGTCCACGTCAACCACCAAATCATCTAACATTGCACCGTGCCATATTTTCTGGTGCCGTTGACAACTTTCTGAATCACTTTTGACTCCTACTGGATTGGTAACCTTGGTAGATATCAAGGGAAAATTGCTGCTGCACTACATCATACCTTGCTCTTGGGGTCTGCCAACAAACGTGTGTTTTCACGTAATCAGAGTATTAGTTAAAGATGTGGTTCAGTAACGGTCTTTGTATGTTTGATGTAATGACTACATAAATATTGCCTTGAACATTCTGTCAAAATTTCATGATTATAATTCTGCCAATTGCCCAGCCGTAATTTGTTTACCCAACAATAGTTTATTATTTACGGAGAGACACTACTAGTGAAACTATAACACCTGTTCCATTCTTTTACATTGGTTACAACCGGGGGGCGACAAATCGCTCATTCGCCGGGCTCCAGAGCTGCAAAAATTTGCTGCCCGCGCGACCCCTGTGTCAGCCACCCATGAGCCTCAACTCTCCAGGGTCCATCCCTGTGCCGAGATCCCACGCAAAGCGTTTGGGGGCGTGAACGTGCCTCACACGCTACGCAGAGCAGAGCACGCGAAAGAAGGTGACATCGGAGTGCGGAGCAGTGGCCACATTGGTGCGGTGGCGGAGGGGCGCGTAGAGGAGGAGAGGGTGACCAAAATTGGGTAAAAACACACAAAAATACTTCCTCTAATCCTCGAACACGAAACACGTGACATGTACTACTGAAGTAGTGGGGCTCGCCTGTAATGAGAACGGCTAAACCGTTTCCTCATATGTGGTCCCACATGTCATAAACGATTCAAACAAACGACAAGTTGACCAAACCTAACAGCCGACGTCAAACCCGTCTAGTCGTGTCGAAATTCAAAGTGGAGGAAATCAGTGGCTTAAACCCAATTCACGGAAAAATAGTGGGACAATTCTAATTTCAGTGGGAACTAGTGAGACGGTCGTATTGTGAGACGGTCATAATTTACCATTTGTTTTTTGGCACAACATAGATCAACGCAGTTTTTCCACAACTAGGAGGATCTCCACCACTTATACGTTGATTTTGCATCCAACGAACTATATTATTTCCACTAATTGATGTGTTGATAAAATAAAAATATATGTTAACGCGTGGTTTTAATTTTTTTTTGTCGATGCATGTACATAAATTTCTTGTCAGTACGTGAATCTAGATAAATAAATTACCTAAATCCAGAAATTATCGATAATGCATTCATACTGAAAATCTTATGCAAATTTGTACACGGATCGTAAAGCATTTGGACGGTGACGATAAGCGATGGAGATCCTCTTAGTTGTGGAATTGTATTTACCCAACATAAATGAGTAATACACACATGCAGGACAAAAAAGGCGTTGGATATTTGCTCGTAAACAGAAAAACAAAATTGAAGATATGTACAGACGATCAATTTAGGAGCTAGCTCTCCGTCTCCATTTCTCCCCCGTTAGTTTTGATTTGTTAGTCCAATACAGTGAGTGCACTTGTGCAATTCATCAGCTCTCTCTTTCTCAGTATCTCTGTTCGAAGCAGGATCGGTCCGACGCTGGTCAGCAGAATTGTAAGACCGCGTCGGCCACCAGGATTCAAACCCTAATGCTAATTATCCGCGCGCGTGCTCTTGTTCTTCTTCGACTCTTGGTATCACTTATCTGCCTTTGTATCGGGAAAATTGGGGCATATAATGTCTTCTTTCCATCTGGTTTTCATTTCCTCCTGTACTACGTGAACCTCTTGAGGTCGACCACCATGACAGTGATGTCATCCCTGCTCCCTCTACTCCGCGCCATGTCCACGAGCTCCTTGCAGCAGTTGCCGCGACCTACGGTACTCCTCGAAACGGCGTCCACCGACTCCTGGTTGGAAACCTTGTTCCATAGGCCGTCGGATGCTAGGACGAGGAACTCGCAGCCGGCGGTGAGAGGAAGCTTCGTGATCTCCGGCTCGGAGATCACCCACCGCTTGAGGCTCTCGTCGCCGAACGCCCGTGACACGGCCAGGCAGTCCTGCACCCTCCACACGCCATTGCCGCCGCAGCTAACGTAGCCACCCTGCATGATTTTGATAGTCTGGATTAGTCTCCTTTCCTCTTCCGAATCAGTTGTGCGTGGCGTTGAGTGAATATGCATATGCGCATCAGCTTACCGAGCTCTCGATGCGGGCCCTCTCGTCGCTCCTCGCGGCAGTGTGGTCGGAGGTGACGGCGGTCGCCAAGCCGTCGCGGCTCAAGACAGCGCGGCAGTCCCCGAGGTTCGCCACGTAGAGGTCGCCGTCCTTCACCAGTGCTGTTGCGGCACATGAACCACCTCTTAAGCCCTGCGTTCACGCGGAGCAAACAAAGAGTTACTTACTGAGATAAAAATAGCAACATATATTGTTTTTTGATTTCTACCCAATAAAAAGGTAGTACTATATGTTTTTTTTTTACTTGAAAAAGGTACTACGCTAACTTAACAAGCAACTTAGCAATCGTCATTCAACAAATGCAGCACCTGGGAGCCTGGGACACGGCAAAGGGAGCATGTACAAGCTAGCGAACGTGCATGTTTCGGCCGTCGCAATCATAACAACGAACAAACCCTAGCTAATGGAGTAGTGGACATCGCCATTGTCGGCACGCAATGTGTGTCGTAAGAAGCTGTGTTGACGCGTTCAACTCAGCCAGGAGAGACCTGGTAAAAACATGGTACACACCTGGCCCAGGAACAGGGCCGGTCCTGAGATTTTCGGGGCCCAGGGCGGAACTAAAATTTGGGGCCCTTAATTTAAACATCATCATAAAAAGACTGAATATATGTCTAAAAGATATTTTTCAGTAAATTTGAATGCATCCAAACCGTACACATATCAAATAAGTTATACAAATTACCTTAAAATTTAATGACTTCAAGGTGATCAGAGCTACTTACATTGTCATTGCCAATGTTGGTGTTGACATTTTCTTCTTGCTGATCAGATTCAAAATTCCCGTTAGTTGGTTGCTCTTCCTCCACAGCAACAATCGCCCACTGATCTGAGTTTATCTAAGTCGAAGCGCTAGTGTTACTCCTGAAAAATTTAAGAATATCCCCTCTCTATGATTGTACAAATCATCCATACGTTTTGCTTTTTTCCTTTTAGAACTACCAGAATCATACTTTCTTGATGACATCCCACACAATGCTGGAAATGAAGTTAAGTTAAGTATCACGCCCTCACACATCACATACACATACTGACATACGGTAGAGATTACAGAAAGAAAAGTGCAAACGATTTACCGTGGCCAGGGCCTGACCGTGGCGGCGATCCGGCGATGGGCGGCGGCCGGGAGCGGCGACTGTTGGGGATGAGATGTCTAGTTGTAGACTTTAGTTCCTGCTCAATGTGGGTTAGATCTGACGCGGATCGCCGAGAGGAATCAGAGGCGTCAGCCGTCAGGCGAGGAGCCGAGGAGACGAACTGACGAACAAAACGTGAGGAGTTGCGATCGTACCTGTGAGTGCTAACCAGGATGCGACCTGGGCCTGCGTGGCTGCGTGCAAATAGCTCCTCTCCCATGGGCCACATTCCTACTTCCTATAGCATGGCTGGCCCATGTCGTTTTTTTTTCCTGTTAAATACATGTTTAGTTGTTTACGTATCAAGAAACTTTGGTACACATATACGTAGACGTATTTGGGATGGGGCCCCTGGATTTTGGGGGCCCGGGGCGGCCGCCCACCCTGCCACCCTCCAGGGCCGGCCCTGCCCAGGAACTCGCTGTCGGTGGCCAAGTAGGCGGCTCTGATCGCGGCCGTGGCGTCTACCGACGACGACGGCTCTGCTGCTTCCTCCGCCTCTGTCGTGGCCAGCACAGCGGTGACGATGTTCTTGCCGAGCCGCTCGGAGACGAAGTCCACGGCCGCACGGCCGCCGTGGCCATCGTACACACCGTAGAATGCCTGCACAGATATTAGTAAAGATTTTGTTATTCCAGTGTTGGGCGGTGCACACATTAATTAGCTATGAGCCATGTGTACTATGACGGAGTCAATTCAACAATACAAGGACAACTTTAATTACTTGATCCGTACATAAGTCAACGCCTACCGATGAGTTTATCCTGAATTACTCGAAAAAATATTACTTGTGTGTTGCGCAAAATAATATACGGTTTATCTGAATTGGCACGGATTAAAATTTGTACGAAATCCCACAAAATTTTGGTAATTTCTGTGAGTAGAGAAATATAATTTTACCATTTTTTTAAAAAAATGATGAAATTTGAACGAAAAAATATGGAATTTCTGAAATTTCGTGAATCTTGGTGGGTCCCAGAAATATATGTCGAAGCATATGAGATCCTTTTTTTTTACAATCTTTAAGAAAATCCATGATAGTACATAAGCACACACTCTGTTATACTCCCTATGTTCTAAAAAACATATAAGGCCTATAATTTTTGTTCTACATCAGTCTTCTAAGTTTGAGCAACTTTACAGAAAAACATCAAGATCTACAATAGCATATCAATATCAATAGATTCATCGTCAAATATATTTTCATAATGTATTTTTTCATATTATAGATGTTGATATTTTCTATGTTTGCTCATTACATTCGAGAAATTCCACTTCCCTCCTCTAAACCTAAACTATATTGGCTTAGCTGAATTTCTCCTACAAAACTATGTCCATAGGTTTTAGAAGATTTTAAAAAATAAGACATGTAAGGCACATTTAACGTATTGGGATCTGTGAAAACAAACGAGTAAAGATATTACTTCTTTTGGCTGGACGTAAATGGTCATATTTTACACTCCAAAGTTATGCCACTCACTACATGTAAGATTTTGTTGTTCGAGGAGCAATCTTCATTGGAGATGCCATGAACCAAGCGCTGAATAAATTTTATTTGGTAAACATATATTTCCTTGCGAAAACGGATGATCATCCAACCCAAAAGGAATTTAAAGACAAAAAGTTTACCAGTTGAGAATCTGCGCCAAATTTGTGAGGGATCGCACAATACGCATCCTCCATTTCATGCCTGGCACCTCGCCTGCTAGCCAACCAAAATCCCTCCCCTTCCACCTCCACCTCGGCCTCCTTCTCCGCCACAACTACCCCCCATCCAGCCGGCGCCTCGCCGGCCTCCGGAACCACGGGTATGACGAGCATCGACGGCCGCCTCCTCGCCGCCTTCTTCGTCGACTCAACCTGTTCCACGACGCCGCCACTGCCGTTGCACGGTGCAAAAGCATCCACCGCGGGCGCAAACAGGTGCTGCTCCTTACTCGCCATCTGTTCGTCTCCTCCTACGGCGACGCTGAAGATTGGGTGCCCCTTGGTCCTTCGCAGCGCAAGCGGGGAAGATCCGGTAGAGGCCGCGGGCACGGAGACCGGCGGGCAGCACAGCACGGAGACCATGGCCTTGCGGAGAGCGCGCACCAGGCAGGTGAAGGCGGCGACGACGGGGCAGATGAACTTCACGGTGTACAACAGCATCGCCGGCCGGGGAGATCGAGGTGCAGAGGCAGTTGGACCAGTTAGCGAATGGCTAATTCTGGGAGAATGAGATGAGAGGTTGCCATGCCACTGGAGTTAGGTTTATTATATATACTCAACGTGGGAGGTGAGGTGACGACGGGGAGAAGGGGTCCGTGATGCTGACCGGTCAATGGAGTGACCAAATCACCTTGGCTAGGCTGGCCTGCCACATGTGGTTTAATACATTTCGGCCTGGTTTTACGTGATCCGGATGGCGCATCCAGTTGTTGACTAGTGAGGAGCCGAGTCTTGGGGAGATTTCGACAGCTCTGGTAATTTTCTTAACCCGCACGGATGATATCTCGTAAGCCTAGAGCTTAATCTGTGGATATATATGTGCTCTTAACTTGAATAAATGTCTTCGTATGAATCATACATAGAAGAATAAAGTTATGCTACCACTAAGATGTTATTCATACTTATTCAATTTATACTATTTCGCCTCACCAATTTTACTTTCATTTGACATATTACGATGTGCAAAGTTAGATAAGTTAAAGCCCACTTAATTTGTAGGTTGCCATCTACGTACGTGTGAGATGAATATTATGTGGAACGCATCGTGGTTGTAAATTCTTTATTAAAATTGGGCATGGGGTAGAATGGCAGGCTCAAAACCATGGATGCATTTTAACCTACAACTTAGGTGCCACATGTTGGTTGGATAGCCACTACTCTGTCGCAGTTGTACTAAATATGCGGCAATTAATTTAGAACACCAACCAGCGTGTGACACCTAAGTTGTAGGTTAAAATACACCTTGTTTTGATTTTTGAGCCTCGCCATTCTACCCCAAGGCCAATCTTGAGAAAGGACTTTACAACCACGACATTCCACATAATATTCATCTCACATGCATACATGATCTTCAGTTCTTCACAATAAAAGCTTTACCTAGCCACACACTTGCACGAAAATCAATATAAATGTATATACCTGCGCACCACACGTAACACCACCATGCATCGTGCATGGAGTACGTCTAGAAGGAAAATGGAGACCAAGTTGAAAGAGGCAACATGTGTTGAGAAAGTAATAGTTGCCAAAGTAGGTAGGGAACTAAAATCAATTTAGGTGGGAGAATCAGTACGCACATGCAGCTCGCCGGACGGACGGCGTTAATTATGAAGGAAGGAGTCGCTGCTGCTTGATCTGTTCGAATCGGCCTGCAGGAGACTTCGTATGTTCTAGCTTGGGAATCTTTACCAACTCAAAGCCAGCAGCTGACTTTGAATAGTTAATTTCAGCTCTGCAGTTCTCGCAACAAGGAAGTCTGACTTTGTATCAAGTCAACCGAATAGATTAAGCAAACGTTGCCGTCCGTATTAACAGCAGGATAGGTGCACGGGAAATGAGTTGGCCTGGTGTAATAGTAAGTGTTGCCTACTTGCATGTGTGCCATGGGTTTGTTCTAGAAGCAAGGAACTAGTACTGTTCCTTTGTACGTACTCCTCTGTTCCTTAATGTAGTATAAGATATTTTAGGTGTTTTACATGTTGACTTACAAAAGCAAATGAGTGAATATGCACACTACAACGTGTCCAAATACATGTAGTTACATGTGAATCTGAAAAAAGCTTAAACATTTTATATTTAGTGACAGAGGGAGTAATATAGGGTGTGCGAAACATAGTGAGTCATATCTCGATCCCTTGATTTTCCTTTTATGGTCTGTTACGAAAAAGAAAGTCTACAAATTTGTCCAGGACCGGACAATGTAAAGTTTGATCAAGTTTACAAAAACATTATCAATATCTATGATACCGAATCAATATCATTAGACACTACTATCTCATTAGATACACTTTAGTATTATATATACGGTTTATTGTAATTGATAGTTTTTCCATAAACAATTTTCATTGTTTGAGTGGACAAAATTTATACGGAGTGAGTTAAAAATGGAGAGTGTAATATTGTATTGTATTGTATTAACTTGTAATGGACATGTATTTTAATCTTTGGTACTCTACGTGCTGAAATTTGAGTTCAACGTAAGTTTTGTGGATTTGCCATCACACGGCAGGGGCACATAACTCAACCTGGAATACAAGCCAGTTTGAGAGACAGCGTGCAGTGCGATGGGCGGCGATCGACCAAGACGGCATAGAATAGAAGCCGTCTTGGTTGTCTTGCCAGGCCGGCGAGGGAAGCTATAATCAGGACGGTATCTACGTACGTACAGTCAGCTTAGCGCGCTGACGCGGTCACCCGATGGATGCTGCTCTTCCTACGACGCCGTCCGTAAGTGATGTGAGACGTGAGATCTGCTGCGTGCCTCCGACTCCGCGAGATCCAGAAACTTTCACTTTCAGCTGTATATAAAAGAGCGATCGCTACGTCAGGCATGATACCCACAGGGTAGGCGCAACGATTTTTTTGTTTTAGTTTGTTTGTCAGGTTCTTCATTTTATCGAGATCTTGATGAAGTCAGGGCTGGTGTGTTTACAGGCTCGGCATCTACCACTGCTTCATAGTATTGAAAAACAAACCTGTTGTCGCGAGCCAAGGTGCCTGATATCTTTGTTAATTTGTGGGCGATAATTGATCAAGGCGTGCTGCGTCTTACTGCGACCTGTTCTCTACTGACTGATATAATACTGGTCGAGCTGAACAGTTCATTCTGTTCTGAATATTTGTATATGTATGTATGTCTGCAGATGACAAGTTATGGCTGAGTGTTTTGTTTTATTCGGCTGACAGAGAGAGCGGGAAGAGTACAGGGCAGCTGACATTTTCAACCAGGATCTTGAATATGTCAAGCAACAGGTATTTAATTAGATCAGTGAGCACAACTATTCTACGTATAAAACATACGGCCGTTTGCTAGTACATTGGATTGTCATGACTCTGTATAATCAGATTTCGACAGAAAAAATTGAAGGAGGCAAAAGAATTTCCTATTCCATTGATTAAAAAGAAGATAATTGTGTGACTAACTGACAAAAAACCGGGCGAAAGTCGATACTACCGGGGCCGAGCTCACACAAACACCGGCAAAAATAGGTCCGCGGCCAAAAACCACTCCACTAAAACCGGACGATCTACCACCAAAACCAAAGAGAACACTGTCATGACTAACGTGGGGAGGAGCGGACAAAGAATGCTAAAACGAAGACGAAGAAGCCAACACTCTAGGAGAGCTGCGCCACCGCGACGTGGACAACATAACATTAAGACGCTACCAAACTTTCAGTGCCACCGCCCTCACATCCCGCTGCTCCGTCAGGCCGAGTCAACCGCCAATACCACATTCGGGGCCACCATCCCGACATACCCCTGCCCGTGCTCGCTGTGTTTATCATTTTTGTTGGCTAAATTCCTAGCCAGCAATAAAGTGTTGAAAAACGCAATTCTACTAAACCATCATAATCCAATGTACTACTTACCAAACAGCCATCGGTTTTATACTTAGAATAGTTCTGCTCACTGATCTAATGAAGCACCATTTATTTGACATATTCAAGATCATGGTTGAAAATGTCACCTCCTCTACTCTGTACTCTTCCCCCTTCTCTCTTTCAGCCGAATAACCAAACAATAAAAAATATTCAGCTATAGCTTGGCATACATATGCCAGGTTAGGTGTTGAACACGATCAGTATCCTATCAGTAGAACAAGTCGCAGTAATATGCAGCACTTACGCCTGACTCAATTATCGCCTAGAAACAAAGATATCGCCTCGCTTCACAACAATACCTATTTTTCAATTGAAGTACTACCTATGTTCCCAAATATAAAATGTTTTGGGAGTTCAGAGGGAGTAGAATAGTAGATGACAAACCTAGACTCGTAACATCAAGATCTCAATCAAAGATATCCATCAAAGAACTTAAAAAAAATAGTTAGTTAGATTCGTAACAACGTAAATAGTTTCGAGTTAATGTTGTAGAGATTTCAGCTCGTTTGCAAACTATTCACTGCAAAAAAATACAGCTTATTGGCATGCTTGCTACCAGGCCCGATAGCCAGGGGCGGATTTAGGTTATTTCAAAGCCTAGGCAAACCACAAATGAAAGTGCTTAGAATACCATCTTGTTGTTACTTCTTCAGATTGTTGTGAAAATTACCAGAGTTTTCTGGAAAATCACCCCAAGTTATCTTTTCTTATATCAACTTCAGGTCCTAAACACCAAAAGGAAGGGAGAAGCAAACTGACCTGGTGATTTTTTATCATCTTATTGATGTGGTTTTCAATGGAAGCTGAGATGATGTAAGTGTGAAGAGTCAACTATTCCCCTACTTGTGTTATTTCTTAGAAGAATTGAGGGGAGTATAGGTTAGTGAGACAAGGTTCCAGTCCACACACCAGGGTTTGAATCTCTTCATCCTCTAAGAACAAAGCTAAGCGGTTTCCTCTACTTCAACCTTAGTGTTTTATTTCTTAGAAGAATTCGCCCACCTTAGGTTTGGAATAACAGGCATGATTTTTTCAAATCTGGTTCTTTAAAAGACAAACGATATCCCCCTCCCCGCCAAAAAAAAAAGATATATATCCCCTCCAAAAATTATTTCAGAACCCCTATGTTAGCGCCGAAGCTGAATTGAAACTACTAACCTTGTTAGAAGTCTAACTAAACTTAGCCTGCAAATTGTCAGACTGGAAAACATTGTGAATTTCTCATCGTGACTATGAAATGATTTTCCCTTTTTCACTCAAAGAACAACATAACATATACACTTGTTAATTATACTAGGATATACAAGTACACACAGATCTCAACTTTATTACCATGAACTGCGCACTAATGTGTGCTAACCAATAACCAGTGTCCGCAATCAACAATCACAATTGATCAATGTTGCTGCAATAGGGACATTCAATATTCAGGCATGTAGCGGCCCTTAGATCATGAATTGAACCTATTCCGAACTATATCATAGAACACTCGAAGGTAACTCTTCGACGATTCATCCTCATGAGGTAACTGCAGGAGCTTCGCAACTTGTGCATATGAGAACTGGTTCTTCGGGAAGGTATCTTGTGTTACATCTGTCCGAGGCTCCTTGTGAAGCTTTGGTGTTGACAGCGCCCACTGTATCGACCATATGGCAAGCGGGCGCATGTAGCACAAGGACCGGTACCCGTCGTCATTGTTCCAAGATTCAGGAGTTTGAAACGCGTACCTGGAAACAAAAGTGTCAGCCTTTTTGGACAACGTAATGGAAGCCGGAAGTTGGATAAGCTAATGCATTATCAACAGTACGGGATCCATATCATAAACCAGATTCAGTTTCTTGTCTCAGCTCAGATGTTAGTACGTGAAAAGCTCTATCATTGTGCAAAATACTCACCCAAGTCCTTCTGAAGACCAGGCAGCATGATAGACCCCTTCAGCTGTTTTGAACCCCTCCTCAACCAGGCCTTCTTGAATCATAGATGCGGCAAGCGCATATGTTACGCCTGGCCATATCTCCCTAGATTGCATTGAGGTCATGTCCAATGTGCCATCAGGCCACATCCCGTTCATTGCTCCCCTTTTACCGTCCTTGAACTTCATGACGTTGAACGAATATATCTTTTCTAGTGCACTTTGTGACTTGTCCTTGTCAACAATTGAAGAGAGGCCACAGGCTTTGGCATACCTGAAAGGAAGTCACATGGTTCGACGAGTTAATTCATAAACATGATAAATCAACTTCAAGTACATTAGGTAATGACATGTTAGACATGTGACAGAAACAACACTTGACGGAGTACATTGAGTTGCACAGGAGCTCACATCTACAGCTGGATCTGGAGTAAACCAAGCTACTTTTTCTACAGGATTTTTTTTGTTCACACTGGCACTCTGATTTTTTGCTTTATCAGTATTGTGTTACTGAAGTCTGCATCACATACATGACATGAGGTAACAAGCATGTACTCCCTCCGTTCCTAAATATAAGACTAGCTATTGTACATGTGGACTAGATGCGGATTCAAATGAGTGAACACACACACTAAAACGTGTCTAGATACATGCCGATACATGTGAATCTGAAAAAAAAGCTAAAACATCTTATATTTAGGAACGGAGGGAGTATGTACATTCTTCATGTCTTCGGGAAATCAAAAAGCAGAGTGAATACAGTATAAATATCTACTTATTTGAAATTTATTAGCAAAAAACTGAATAAGCATTTTTTTCCTTTCTATAATCTGAATAAGCATAGCTATCATTCATGACAATTTAGAAGCTCAAAGGAATCAGTATTCTGCAAATGCTTGGCCAGAAAAGGCTAAAAAATGTGTTATGTGCCTAACTTGTTTTTGTTTCTCTCGTTACAAGAAAGTTGGTTAATAAGATTGATGCAGATTTGGAAACCAGAACGAAAATAGCAAACATTTTAGTTAGACATATACCATTGTCCAGCCAACTGATCAGCGTGAATGGAGGTGCTAACTTTAGTGCCAGCATCATCATAGTTGAAGTAAGAACCATTCCATAGCTTGTCATAAACAGACTTAGCCTTCTCATACTTGTTCCAGAAAAGCTCTTCAGAAGCTTTATCACCAACTTCGCGTGCCAAAGCCGATGCGGCCTGAAGAGCAGCCACCCAAAGACCACCGCAGTATGCGCTTACACCAGCCATGGACCACACATCATAAGTTTGATCTGGGAAGTCCTCATTTTCAATCATCCCATCTTTATCTTTATCAAATTGCTCCATATATGCCATCGCCATATAAACAGATGGCCAAACAGCTCGGGCAAAGGATTTATCACCTGTGGCCACAACATCTCTGTAAACTTGCAGTACAAACTTTGGGTTCAAGTCCTTCCATCGGTCTGTGTTATGGAGTGTGTATGCGTTCACTTTGAACCATGGGTCATATAAACCAAGATCATGAGGAACAGCACCAAGAACTTTTCTTGCAGCCAATTTTCCATCATGCAAGAGCCTGAGCTTTTCAGGATCATGCATCATGACAGCAGCGGCGAAGTCTCTCTGAATACTGAGTTGCAGTTTTGGAAATAGCATGATAAGTGAAAAGGATGCATAGAAATGAACATCGTATGTGTTCCACATATAGTACTCAATTCCCTCAAGGTAGAGAAACTGGCCAATGTTCTCCTCACCCTGAAGCAAAGTTGTTCCTATGGCAGAATTTGATGCAAGAGATGCATGAATTCTCTCAAGTACTGATGCCATTTGATGAAGAATGTCAGTGGCAGTATTAGTCCGTGAAATTATCTCATTGTCATCATCTGTTTCTCCATTTGACATGTCAAGAGAAAACTTTTTTCCCCCAATGGCTGTTAAGCTTTGAATTGGTGGCAACCCATCTGTTGAGATGCATCTATGTTAATACTTATGAAAGGTAGTTGTCTTAGAAGAATACAAGTTCAGCAAAATACCTGTCCATATAGTTCCTCCAGCATTAAGATAATAAAGTTCATTGAATAGTGTGACTGGATACCTGTTGAAGAAATTTTATGTTATGCATGAATGTTCAGTACTCCCAGAAAAGTTGGTTTAGAAAAGTTCGAACATACCATGCAGGAAACCTCTTATCTTGTAAAATAGGATTCTGCCACTCCTCAATTTGCCTTTCCCAAGAACTATGATCTAATAGTTGTCCAAAGTTAAACGATGAATTCAGTAACAAAGATATACAAATATAATTGGGTTTTTTTATTTTCATGCCCCTGGTTTCTTAGTTACCACAGTAATACAGTCAGATGCAGGATATTGCTCCTCTACAAAATCATTATCAAAGATTCACGAAAATAATAATCTGTTCAATGACAAAATTCTCAACAGATTTATATTATCAACGGGTGTGCAGAAAAACGAGGAAGCAATGTTCCTACAACCTTTGATTCAAATGCTCATGGTAAAAGCCAATTGTTCTGATTGTCCGGTATCAGATAAAATGTTTATAGAGATATTGGTTAAAAAAAAGAGAGATATCCCCAGCTAACAGCCTGAGCCTGGACGAAACCAGCAGAGAACCAACCATTTTCGGTCAGTTCATAATGCAACTTAGAGAACATGGCAACATTGTTTCTGTTTCTTTCTTTTGAAATAATATATTTTCAATATTAGGAGATTCTTTTATTATGCAGTGCACACTGAAGAACTTAATATTATTGAGGAATTGGGTTGTACCAAGAATGGCATCATGGGCAAGGCTTGCTGCTGCATCAACCTCTGTGCCATAGAATTTTGTATAACGCCTGCAAACCCAGGAACGAAGTTGGTTTCAGTTTTTCATTTTACTATTTTATCCTTTTCTGGCAAGTAATAGTTTTGGCTTAGTTTAAACCTGTGGTAGGTTTTCCCACTGCAGAACTTTACTTCAGGGGAAGCCCATGCAAGCGAAAATGACACATTCCGGGTTGCCTGGGGAGCAAGCTTAACTGAAGCTGCAATAGCTGCTCCTATTGATGTTCCTGGTTTGGAGGACGTTGATGTTTTGACAGGATCAAGATGATCAAAAGATCCATGCTGCCAAAATGGAAAGGAAGTTGTATCAGCTCCTTGTTATAAGATATTTTAATATTGACATATCAAACTGAAGATAAATAAGCTTAATCTGTGGTTTTGTAGCATTTTTTATAAGAATATGTAAGCATGAAGAAAATGCACAAATTAATGTTAGCTAAGTGGACTTGACAACCTAGCATGCAATTCAACTTATAAATGCCTATAGAACCTCTGTACAGTCTGGCAAACTGTTCCTGGATGTCCGATTGAGTTTTATTCAAAATATTTCATGTTCAAAGTTCCAAATTTAAATGGCTCACGAACATGTAGTAATTCAAAATTTAGACTCCCGAACTAAATAGCTGATATAAACCGTTACAAATTATTTCTACTTATGTGCCAATATCCTACTTTCTAGCAGATTACATTATTTTGAAATGTTGAATGTATTTGTGTTCATATATTATGGAAGAGCCCTACTGAGCATACTGTAAGAGAAGTGTACAAAATTTACTACTGAGGATCTCAAGATGCAAACAAGAACAAAATCCACGGTGGGCAGTCGGCAGGAACAACACAGGTAAAATTCTTCTTCACTTAACTGGTTATTCCTGGCTGGTTATTCCTCATAATCCAACTGCATTAGCCAGGAATAATAACAAGCCAGGAATAACCACTTCACCGGAGAAAAAAAAACCCACTCCAGACGGCTGTATTGCCAGATTTATACTAAGGAAGAAATATTTCTTCTTTTCTGAATAAACACCTACACTGTTGATCTACTTTAAATAGCTTTGCTAAGGATCTGCACGTGATTGAGTGAATTCAAACACTAATTCCTTATGAACTTTGACTTCTTTCCTAATTTCCCAAATCTCTTCCTGGGCACCTAAACTGAACATCTTCTCTGCCTCGGCAGAGGATATTTCTGCCTGTGTTAGCAGTTATTATTGTGGGGAGCCACAGCACAGACCAAGTCGTCCCTCTAGGATGTCACCCCAGTATGTGTCCACAACAATAAGACAAGTCTACAAATCAAGTGTGGAACACGCAGCATAAATTTAAATGTGAAAGTAACTAGAAACTTATAAAAACTTGACACAGCAGTGCTGCTTGATATGTCCATCCAGTACAAGAAACCAAACAGAGATTTGACATGCAGAGTCCATGTGAACATGCCGAACTTCTTTCAAATCAACTCATAAGGTGCATTAGAGATGACTTTACAATGTCCCTGGAATGTAAAGCTAGCATAATGATCCAGCAGGGGATATCGCATTCGATATTTTCGCAAAATATAACTATGACATGGTGACTTAAAAGTTTCTGCTCCGAAAAAATTGTTCTGGACAAACCTCTTTCACTGAATTCCACATATCTTTTGCTGTGAATTCATCAGAGCTTCCAGACATTACAAAGTAGGGACATTCAGAGATGTGAACATCATCTTTCTCTTGTGCAGCTATGGCAAAAGTTACAGGCGGCTGTCCATCAGCAGTTCTGCTCTCAGTTAAGAAAGCCGTTCATGGTTGAGTAAAATTTACATCATCGATACCATTAAGTCACAGGAGATCATGCATTACACAGATATTTGAAATAGGAAATTACCTGTGATGTAACAGTATACCATGCACGCAATCCTTTTCTCTGTCAGCATTAGATTTACGAAAATATTAATCCAGCTATTTGTTCAATAACAAAGTGGAAAATAAGCCAAAATATTTCCATTTATCTTACATCATACTCGAATTAGAATGGTAGCCTGTGAGTTCAGATTTTCCACCAACAGAGTTCTGCAGAAATATAAACTTTATGTCCAAGTTGAAAGGTCCAAACGTATAACAGAATTGCACAATATCAAATGCGAACTTACAGCCCATGTAAAAAGCAAAGTCACATCAGCAGCTGTGCTTCCTGAATTTGTTACCTGTTGTTCAATTCAACAAGTCAGATTAGTTACCCGCAAAAAAAAACAGATACTGGTGTGGTGTATCATCAAGCTGAAACCAATATTTGTTTTTCTCCAACAAGTTGAACCAACTATTAATAAGTGCATATGAGGAAATCCAGGGGAAGGACCATATTACTGTGAAAGTGAAGACTGCAGCAGGATAGCTGCTCTGTTGATAATTTTGTGGAATAATTGGAGAAATCTGACGGCACACTATCTTGATATCTGGGTCAGATTCTCCTAGTAGACCATAACGCGAAGTTACAAAAAGTAACTATAGTTACTTGGACAAGAATTCTATGGTTATTGCAACAATACCATCATAAACAGTCCAGGCCCTAGGATAAAGTGCATGATAAGTAGATTTTTGTCCACTCAGATTCCAGTCCCAGGATCCAATCCCTGAAATGTTAGTTCCTCTGCATTTAAGAAAAAAGATTTTAGGAATGCTTTTGATGTAACTGAATAAATACATTAAAATACTAGATTAATACATTATATAGGCCAACTCAATGCTTAAACATGAAACTAAGAATAACATTGATATACTTACTTTGGCAGATTCGGTTTCCCAGGATGCAACACTGTGGAGTATTTTCTACCGCCATGGCGTGAAATGAAGGCCTAAAAGTGAGAATGGTACAATGTTACATTAATGTACTCAAATATCATGCCATTATAAAATACTGTGTTTGACCATATTTCTTTTTATTTACTAGCTGATAGAAACTAACATAACAGGCTAGTCAATGATCTCACATGGAAACTAATGCATCGCAACAACATGCAGATAAGAGTTGGAGAGAGGATCTAAATAGACCATTTTACTTATAAATTATTGTTCTGTCCATTTCTAGTAAAATTTAACTGAACCAAACACATTAATGAGAAAAGTGAGTATGACACCCCAAATAATGGTCTACAGTTTCCACTATTGTACACACTGTAATCACTTTTGGTCCCTCGAAAGGAGGGTGGCTTCATATTCTTGACATTTGTGACCGTTTTGACTCTCTTGTTCCTCCAATTTGTTCTCATTGGCCTTCTGCAGAGATGGCAAACAGACCATCTTGCCCACCAGAAGCCAACCAAGAAGCTGAAAGCCACAGCCTTGGCATGCTATGTTTCCCTTGCTACCCGCCTTTGCTAGCTCCGAGCCATCAAACCCACCCCTTGCCCCATGCACATATCCCCTGCCTCCATTCTATATTTTTTGTGGTTCCAGGTTCGTCGTCAACTTCATCTAATCAATGTATTATGCATAATTCCACTCCACCATTCACTCCCCCAGATTCTTGAAGAGAAGCACGTCCAAACTGTTAGGGGAGCAACCTATCTCTATTGCATAGCCCAACGGGCAAATATATAGTACACAAGACTTTGTATATAAGGAAGGAAATACGGACTCATAAACCAATACTAATACTCCTTAACACCCCACTCATATGCAAAGCATATGCAATAGCAATATAGCATTGCACTTTAGGAAGTGTAAAACTAGGGGAAAAATGATAATCCGAAATCCACGTCTTGAGAGTGTCGTCGTAGCTTGAAAAAAGGACAGACCCAGTGCATAGAGGCTCCCACACAAGGTGAGGTCTGGGGAGGGATTATAGGAACCTAGTCTTACCCCTGCAAGGTGAGGTCTGGGGAGGGATTATAGGAACCTAGTCTTACCCCTGCAAGGGAGGCTGGTTCGAACCCAGGATCTCTTGGCACAAGTGGAGAGGACCTCACCACTGCACCAAGGCCTGCCCACGTCGTCGTGGCTTGAAGATTCTTCAAAACTTTGTGTCTAGCCAAAGTTGATAGAACCGATCAAAGAAGGAGACTGAGAGAAAACCTGATCGAGGAGAACATGTTTTAAGGCACCAACCATTAGAACCAAAAGCCATAACTGATGGAAAGAAGGTGGGCAATCCACATATACCGTAACACTCCCTCTCGTGTATGACTCAATGAGGCCTGCACGTGAATAGAATCTCACGTATGACTCGATAAGGCCTAAACGTGGACAGAAAGAGGACAAGAGAATTTTTTATTCAATTTCAAAAGCCGAGACTTGAACCTAAGGCCTCTGCTCTGATACCATGTTAAGTTTTATGCACCAACTAGTAGAACTAAAGTTTGAAATGACAGAAAGAAGGTGAGCAATCCACATATACTGTAAAATCCCCCTCGATGACGCCTACACGTAAATAGAATCTCACGTATGACTCGATAAAGGCCTATACCTAAACAAAGAGGGCAAGAACATTTTTTTTATTAAATTGAAAAGCCAAGACTTGAACCTAAGACCTCTATTCTGATACTATGTTAAGTTTTATGCACCAACCATTAGAACCAAAAGTCATGGAGAGAAGTTGAGCAATCCACATATACTGTAACAGCCCCCTCTCACGTGTGACTCGATGAGGCCTACGTGTGAATAGAATCTCACGTATGACTCGATAAGGCCTATACATGAGCAAAAGGAGGGCAATAGCATATTTTTAAATTGTGAAAGCCGAGACTTGAACCCAAGACCTCTGCTTTGATACCATGTTAAGTTTCACGCACCAACCAGTAGAACCAAAAGTACGAATCGATGGAAAGAAGGTGACCAATCCACATATACTGTAACAGCACCAGCCAGTGGAACCAAAAGTCCAAACATATGAAAAGAAGGCAGGCAATCCACATATATTGTAATAACCGATCTCACATGTAACTCGATGAGGCCTAAACGTGAATAGAATCTCATGTATGACTCAATAAGGTCTATATGTGGAGAGAAAGAGGGCAAGAGTATATTTTTATCAAACTGCGAAAGCTGAGACTTGAACCCAAGACCTCTGCTCTTATACTATGTTAGGGGAGCAACTTATCTCTATTGCATAGCCCAAGGGGCAAGTATATAGCACACAAGACGTGGGGTACAAGGAGGGAAATACTGACTCCTAAACCAATACTATTACTCCTTTACACAAAGGTAGTGCTTCAATGGGAATGTGACCAGTGAAGACGAACTCAGGCAGTGTTTCATGTGAAGTTTCTGTTCGGCAAAACGGACAACAGAGGCAGGGCAAGAATTGTGGCTAGGACAAGCAATGGTGGACGCCTCGACGGTCCCAGTAGAGGAAAAACAATATGGTAGCACGGGTGGTGGTGGTCAGTGGCACAAAGAGGGGTTAGATGAAGAAGGGTGAAGGCTGAGAGGGAAAAATTGTCGTAAGTGTCAAATGATGAAGCGGCCTATTATTGTGGTGGCCAATAAATTAGTATATCGTGTATGATGGAAAATCCTAAAATGCCAATAATTTTGGTGGTAGGTGGCCTCAAAAGTGGTTTTTCAAGTGGTTTAACAATTTATGCAGATATAAATATTCATATAGAGCAACTAAATAATAGAAAAATGGCAGAACTCAATTCTTTAGTTGAAATCAAATCATCGATTATTTCTTCTAAGATAACTTTCAGTCTGTAACATTTTAAACTTCTATAGGACGATTGGGAAGCAGAAGAAAAGAATATGATATCTTCTTCGGGCCACAATAAAGGACACCTTTAGTCGCCCGCTTAACTTACAACCACCCCCATTGAAACACAGATTTATACTGCAATGCATATTTCGTTGCAATAGACCTAAATGCTATCCTGATAGCAGATGTTACCAAGGACATATCAACAACAACAGCAATCATTCGATAGACAATGAGCATATATGAGCCGAAGAGGAATAATGAAGAAGAACGGCGAAGACTTACAGAAAATTGGTTTGCCATTACTGGCTTATCTTCACAAGCTCCCGGGTACAATTGCCAGCGTTGAAATTCGCCTTTGCAGCTTCTTCCGATACTTCCTGCACTACAGTTTTTTAATAATTAGAGGATAGTGCACTACGAGATTCATCAAACATAAAAAGAGTTTTCAAGTATGTTCTACTAAAAATTCTTGGAGAAAAAGAAATGAACTCTCAGGGTCTATAATATTTTTATATGAATATGTTTTGGTTTTCCGCCAAGAGCAACTCTAGAACGCACTCATCCGTATTACAGTGTGACACTTTCCAAAAAACTATCATCCCTAATTAAAAAAATGTATACAGGAGATGGCAAGTGTAAACATGATTTGTTAGCACAGTGGTCAACAAATAGGCTTCAAGTATATAGTGTCCAGATCACTGGGAGTGAATGAATAAATAGAAGGAATAAATATAACAAACTCATTTGCTCATGGAACTTATTACAACATTTTAGATAAGACTAACAAACATAAGAGGGCACATGTAAAATTGTAAACATGCTCTGGATATAAAGGCTTCCAAAATCCTCCAAGTTCTCTTGTGTGTCAATCAGTTTAACACAGTAAAACTAACAAAAGGCAGTTTTCCAGTGATAATATGGAGACTATGATGGATGCTCTCGCTGAATAACAGATGCACACTAAACATTCATACGAAAACACATGGTATAATGAGAGAAGGTATACCCAATGCCGCCAAGTGGAACACCCTGGCCAGATTTGGCAGTGCGCTTCTTCATGGGATCAATAATAGCAACCTGTAGAAAACTAACAAGATAGCACTTACACAAATATCTAAATAAAACATCAGAAAGAACATGAGTAATAGATCAAAACTCCACAACAACAATGAGCAGTTCAAGCAAACATGTGATAACATACTCGTCCTTTTGAAGTTTCTTCAACGATGTGTCGACAAAGGCGAAAACCAAGACCGGCCTGCAACAATGAAATGAATCTAAATCAAGGGGAAAATAATAGAAATGTGAGGAACAAACCAAGAACGGCCAGCAACAGAGTTCACTTGGCCTAGAAAGATACAAATGTTTATCTCTTGAACAAACCTAGTAAGATCACTAGACTAATTAATTTTGCTCTGATAAATTTCAGCGGACCAAAAGACTACGACTTGCATAAAGTAGAGGAAATACCATCTGTCGTGCCTCCCTCCATGTAAGCCCAAATGACGGCAAATCATATTGAACATTACTTAGCTTGTGTTCCCATGTCAACTCTGGAATTTTTCCAGGATCAACCTTTTCCTGACAAGTCAAAGAACACCCATTGAAAAGCAAAAAGGATCAATAATAGTAATAACTAATTTCTTTTTTTATTCTTTTTTTAGCTTGAACCACTCATTCAAATTGGTGCTGAAGAGAGTTAACTTCCAATGATGCAATGATCATCTGTCTATACAAACACTATTAAGTACTGTGGACCGTATATTACAAGGTTTTGCATGTTGACAGAAAAAATTATAAAAGGTTTCTGTTCCAGTAGAATCTACAGTCGTCATGGTATGGAACAAATCGGCCGGCGGCTTTCAAATTAACCTTGGAAGAAAGAACTCACTGGATCAACATTACTTTGCGAAGGTGAAGTATTGCGAGACACATCCGTTGGTGGCTCATGGACCCCGTTCTTTTCCATTTTATCTTTCTTCGAGCTAGGCCTGTAAACAGACTGAGATTTGAATGATAAACAAGTGTACAGCTTCATAATTCCTTAACTATCTGAATGTGCTCGGTAAAAATAAGCATGTATGATCCAACAAAATTTGCTAAATCAACTCGAGGTATGAACCTGTCAGCCATTTAGAGTATCTACTATTACACAGATATTGAGAATCCAGTATCCACTATCAAAGGAGTTGCGTGCGCAGCAAATAGAGACGGTATTTGATGCAATGTAAAGCTTAACATGGTTTGTTTTGATCGGCATTTATCACTACAGTGTTTTACAGATGAGGCAGATGAAAACAGAATTAGCAAAGGCATTGTGACTCAAACTCATCAACCTTCAATACAAAAGAACCTTACTTTAATTGAGTTGCAAGTACAGAAAAAATAACAGACCACAGCATCGTATATAGTATCAGAGGCTCAGAGCAACCAACTTGTGCATCCATACAGAACAATCCCTTAAAGAAGAGATATCAAGATGCCCCACGGTTCACAGGTCATTATCTCAACATTACCAATTTAATAATACTCCCTCCGTTCCAAATTAATTGACTTGACTTTGTCTAAATACGGATGTATCTATATTTGTATAGTGTCTAGATACATTCGTTACCAGACAAATGCATGTCAATTAATTTGGAACGGAGGGAGTAGATGAGATGACAAAAGGTATCTAGTTCAGTTGCACGCTGCAAATAATGCAGCAGCTAGAAAATCGCACAGAAGCAAATCCGATCAGATAAGCCTTTGTACATCAGTACATACATCACACAGAAGCTTTTCGTATTCACTGAGAGTGAAAATTGGCGGGTGAACTAAGTTAAGTAAAACCCAATCCTCCATCGAAATTGCGCGACGCGAACGCCGCCACGCACCCCAGGAAACACAGAGGAGATAAATTCAGTTGCGCGCGGAAAGGATCCCCCTCGAAGAAATCGGGAGAGATTGGTCTCAGAGCCGATTCGGGCGCTAATGGGGCGATGGAGTGGGGGAAGAATCTGCGGAATCTGACCTTTTTCGATCTGCAATCCGCTCAGGGGATCTGAACTCTGACTTCAGTCGGAACTCCGCCGGTGCGATGGACGAGAAGGAGGCCGCCCCGGAAGCGACGACGTGGCTTCACTTGTGGCTTTGTAGTGTAGTACTGGAGAACAACCCACAAATGAACCTTCAACTGTGGGGCCAACACGGAAGGTGACATCTCCGTGGGCCCATCTCAGAAGGTTTGCCTGCTCTCGCTCTCGCTCTCGCTCTCGCACGTGGGGCGGCGAAGGGGAGAGAAGAAGAGACGTGGAGACCTGATCACCGACCAGCATCACACAAATCTGATGGCCGACAAGGCTACGTCCATGGGCAATTAGGCCGAGCCTCTCAAGAGTCACGGTACTCACTACAGTGATGTTTGTTAGTGTCACTTTTTATAAGAAAAACCGTGCCTTGGCGTTGAATATGCATTATAAGAAAATCTTGCAAGAGGTAGCAACTGACTTCCCACGGCCCCATTGGATATAGTAATATGTTGTGGATTAAATGAAACAAGTTCGGATGCCAGGTTGATTTTTGTCCGTTGATTTTCAAACATACACACAATTGGTGGTAAGTGATCATCTCGTAGTCCTTTTCCAACCATCAAACAGTGATAAGTCGCCGAAAAAAGAAAAGGAATAGATTTAAGTGTTTGATTGAAGAACATTTCCAAACAGTTATGAGTCTTTCTGGCTAGCGCATGAGTTGTTGAGCTAGCCAGCCAGGGGGCCACGCCACACTACGGCGCGGCCCAGGGTGGGCCCGCGCCCCCCTATGGCGTGGTGGCCCCCCTCGGCCACCGACGCCGCCTCTTCGCCTATATATTCTCCGCGACGCGAAAACCCTATTACGGTCGATCATATTCCACGAAAAGTTCCGTCGCGGCCGTCATCGTCAATCTCAGATCGGAGGAGTTCTGAAGCTCTTCCCGGCACCCTGCCGGAGGGGAGATCATCACCGGAGGGCTCTACATCACCATGCCTGCCTCCGGAGTGATGCGTGAGTAGTCCACCCCTGGACTACGGGTCCATAGCAGTAGCTAGATGGTTGTCTCTCTACCTTGTGCCTCCATGTTTAGATCTTGTGAGCTGCCTAACATGATCAAGATCATCTTATTGTAATGCTAGATGTTGTGTTTGCTGGGATCCGATGAATATTGATACCATGTTTATTCAAGTTGTTTATCTATGTGCTCTTGATCTTGCATGCTCTCCGTTGCTAGTAGATGCTTTGGCCAAGTAGATGCTTGTGACTCCAAGAGGGGGTATTTATGCTCGATAGTGGGTTCAGTCTCTAGATATCTGGATCAGTGACAGAAAGGTCTAAGATGGTAGATGTGCTGTTGCTACTAGGGATAAAACATTGGTGCAGTGTCCAAGGGCACTTGTATTGATTACATTACACACTTTACTTCATGCAATAATCTGTTGTTAGCAACTTAATACTGAATAGGATGCGGATGCTGCCTTGAAGGTGGATTATTTAGGCATAGATGCGGTTGGAATAACGGTCTATGTACTTTGTTGTAATGCCCAACTAGATTTCATAGTAGACATCTTGGCATGTATTGCATTGTTATGCCCTCTCTATTTGTCAATTGCCCAGCTGTAATTTGTTTACCCAACATGCTAGTTATCTGTTCTGAGAGAGACACCACTAGTGAACTGTGGACCCTGGTCCAATTTCCTCATACTGTTTACACAACCTGCTGCAATCATCTGTTTCCTGTTACTTGCTGTTTTTCCTGCTGTTTTCCACACCATACGTTTAACTCTTTGTTTCTGCAAGACCGGAGAGATTGACAACCTCTCTGTTTCGTGTTGGGCAAAGTTCTGGTTTGTGTCTGTGCAGATTCCACGTTGGTGCAAGCTCCCTAGCGCCAGGGGGAGTCAACATCAACAACCTTCCGATAGATCGTCAAGTCCTACTGGATTGATAACCTTGGGTAGATTTTCAAGGGAAAACTTCTGCTGTCTACATCATAACCTTCCTCTTGGGGTTCACCAACACGTAGCCATCAAGCTGTTTTCTGGCGCCGTTGCCGGGGAAGTACTCATCATCACCATCATCATCATCCTCAAATACTCTCCCGTCAACCAGGCACCAGCTGTTTTCTGGCGCCGTTGCCGGGGACTTGGAGGCTATTGGAAAGGGGAGTCTCTCAGTTCCAATCTCTTTACTTTGTTTTTGTCTTGCTTAGTTTATTTTATTTTATCTTGTTTGCTTTCAATATTCAAAAATACAAAAAAATTAGTTACTTGCATTTAGTTTATTTTCGGTTTTGTTTCTTGCTGAGTTATTATGTCTAGCTCTTTACTTGCTATCACTAGTTACTTTCCTTGAAACTAGTCCTATGGCTGAAAACAACATGAGAGAGCTTTATGAAATTTATCTTGAGTTGGGACATGAGGTGTTTGAAGAGAAAATTAAAAAGCCTATGGAACTTTATTTGCATAACAATCATGATAGTAGCAATGTTATTAGCATACATTCTTTGAACACCATTATTGCTAATGCCATGGAAAGCTCTAAGCTTGGGGAAGCTGGTTTTGATAAAAATGATATTTTTAGTCCCCCAAGCTTGGAGGAGGAAGAATGCTATACTTTTGAATGTCATGATTCTATTGAAATATCTCCTTTTGATAAATTTGAAGTAAACATCCTCCTTGACTCAGTAAAAGAGGAAATTGCAGAAAGTAAAAATGTGCTCCCTAATGTTATTTATGATAATTCTCTTGATGATGGTCCTATATTGCCTGATGATATTAATCTTGCTACTATTGTCAAAAGTGAGTTTAATGACTCCACTGTTTTTGAGCTTAATAAAAATTATGTGTTTGAAGATCATGAAAAGCATGCTTCATGTGATAGCTATATTGTTGAGTCTATTCATGATGCTACTGAAAATTATTTTGAGAGAGGAAAATATGGTTATAGAAATCTTCATGTTATTAGATTTCCTCTCTTTGTGATGAAAGTTTTGAGCTTTCTCTTGTGTTGCTTTTATATGATGGTTTCTTTAAAACCTACTGGTCATTATGTGAGAGGGAGACATAGTTTCATATATCACAATAATATTAAGTCTCCTCTCTTTATGTTGAAAATTTTGAAGTTGCACTTGTTTTGTCTTCCTATGCTAGTCACTTTGTGCTTCATTTACTTGTTTTCTTACAAGGCTCCTATGCATAGGAAGAGTGTTAGATTTAAACATGTTTTATATATGCTTCTTGATGCTCTCTTTTACGTTTCAACTCTCATCTTTATGTGAGCATCATAAAAATCACTATGCCTAGCTAAAAGGCGTTAAAGAAAGCGCTTTTGGGAGGCAACCCATTATCTTTTATTTTCAGTATTAGTCAAGGATGTTTGTTTACCTCTGTAGCAACTCCTTTGTATCTTTTATTTGCTGTTTTGTTGTGCCAAGGAGAGTTACTAATGCAAAGTTGGTATTTATTTTCGGGACTGCATTGGACAGATTGCTGTTCGTCACCGTTTAATTCAGTAGAAAATCAGAAAAAATCGAAAAATGCTGAAACTTTTTGTGCATGTTCCTGATGATGTTACGCAACTTTCATTATTTCAAAAGTTTTCATCTGAGCATCGTAAGTGCCTCGAAAAAATTCGTCATTACAGACTGTTCTGGTTTGACAGATTCTGTCTTTTATTTTGCATTCTCTCTTTTACAAGTTTTTAAGTGGTTTCTTTTCGTGTAAAAGTGCCCACTTGAGCCTAGTAACAGTGGCTAATGTTTAAAATAGTTGGCTTGTGAGTTTTGTCTTTGCTAGAACTTTGAAGTATTATCTTTTAGTGCACTAACCTGCTAATGAGAAAAGCTGTTAAGTTTTGGTGTGAAGGAAGTTTTCAAGTGTTGATAGAGGAGAATGATATTACATGATCAAGAAGAGTGAAGAGCTTAAGCTTGGGGAGGCTTACCTCCCCAGCATATTTCAAGAAGACTCAAGCATCTAAGCTTGGGGATGCCCAAGGCATCCCCTTCTTCATCTACAAATTATCAGGTCATCTCTAATGGTGCTATATTTTTATTGCTTCATGCTAGTGTACTCTTCCTTGGAGCGTCAGTGTGTTTTTGTTTTCAGTTTGTTTTGTTTTGTTTGCTGTGCTATACTTGTTGGATCCTAGTATTCATGTTTGGGAGAGAGACACGCTCCACTTTTTCATTAGAATACTCTTGTGCTTCACTTATACTTGTTGAGTATTCCTGTCTAGTTGCTGTTATTGCTGTTAGCTCTCAGTTTTTCATGTATCTCTTGTTAGAGCTTTCAGTTTCTTTTGAAGAAAGTACTCTCTTGCTTCACTTATATCTGTTTGGAGAGTTGTCAAATAAGTTGATTGGTGTTTGGTTGGACCAGAAAAATGCTATGCATGTGGTAGTGGTATAAAATGCTTACATGAATCTTTTTAGATCGTTGTCTTGAGTAATTTGATGCTTGCCAATTGTTTTGAGCTGTCAAGTAATTAATGTTTAAGCTTGTGCATCATGTAAGTAATGGCTATTAATGAAGAACTACTATAAGGATTTTCTGCTATAATAATCTGTTGCATAATTGGAAGTCCATAGTAGTCTAGATAATTTTTGGATGAAGGCTATGTGTTAACAAGGAAGACAGTGGGAGTCTATGGTTCGTCAAACCTTGTGTTTTATGTACACTCTTGCTATTCCAGTTGATAATGATGTTTGCTTATAATAACCTTGCTAGCCTAAACTCTGTACTAAGAGGGAATGCTTCTTGTACATCCAAAACCTTGAGCCAAATCCATGCCACCTGTGTCCACCATACCTACCTATTATGTGGTGTTTTCACCATTCCAAGTAAATTTCTTCATGTGCTATCTACTAACTACTCAAAATAATTTCCTTTTTGTGTCACTACTTGAAAAGCTCATAAGGACGTAGTAGTGAGATTTGTCATCTTCCATGCTAATTAATTTACAAGGATTGGCAGCTTCATCTGCTTCTCCACCTTTTATTTTGCATTAAAGAGCTGGTTAGTCCACCCTATAAATAAATAAATAGACACTCCTCCATGGTGAATGTTGGTGGGCACCCGAGGATTCGGTTAGCCATGGTTTGTGGAAAGTAAATGGTTGGGAGGAGTGTCACCAATAAGTGCTTGTTACAAGTGCAGTCCTAAAAACTCTCGGAACCGCTCTAAAAGTTAGTTAGCCATGGAAGATGACAAGTACCTGCTATTTGATTTGTTGACACCTGTATACACCATTACCTTACAAAACAATATTTTATGCTCTCTATATGCCTTCGGGAACTACAGCTCTAGCACATGATGTTAATCCCTGCTTCCCTCTGCGAAGGGCCATTCTTTTACTTTTATGTTGAGTCAGTTTTCCCACTTCTTTCTGTCTCCTTAAGCAAACATCATTGTCAACTCCAGTATAACAGTTTTTACATAACTTTGTGTTTGGTTGATCATATTCTTTGCATTGACATTATCTATATGATATACATGTTGAAAGTTGAAGCAAATGCTAAAGCTATTATATTCCTTTGTGTTGATACAAACACTTTCATGTTGAGAATTATTGCTGCTGTGAGCTAACTATTATGTGTGGGGACCCCGGATTAGGTATCCGAGATACCCGTTATGTTTCCTGCAACAATCCCATGATCAGTCTGTGTTGCACATAACTCGAATTGGTATCACAGAACACCCATAAATACCGAATAAAATTACTTACTTGATTGAAGGCATAACTTCAACAGGTACTTGCAGCGGAAATCACCAAACAACGTGGAGCCCAAGTCACTTGCCAACCCTACAGGCAGCTGACTGGGAAGCGCCCTAGTTCGCATTGACGTTATTGAAGTCTTCTTCTTCGAACTGTTCATCTTCAGAATCTGGCTAAGACAATAGCCAGGGACGAAACCAATATGAGTACATTTGAATGTACTCGCAAACTACCCCCGAAATGAGCATGCACTACTCTTTTTGTTGTTTAAATAAAACTTCGTTTGCTTTGAAAACACTATATCCTTGTTGAAAAGAGAAGGATATATTTTTGTTTAATAAAACTTTGTTTTGAAATCTCCATATCTTTATTGAAAAAGGAAAGAAGGCTTTTAGAACTTTTCCCATAAATCTATCTCTGTAAGAATTCTCTTTTAAAACTTTTTCCCGAAAATACATCTTTGTTGAAAAAGGTAAGAAGTCTCTTTTATAAATATTTTCCCGGAAAATCACCATTTGGTTTATTTCTCCCAAAACTCCTCCTTTTCCGACCATAACCCTTCATGGTCATTCAATCCCAACAACTTCATACCGACCCTTTGGTATAGTTGCATAAAACATTTCTCCACTTTTAAATCACAAAACTCTGCACTTCTCGACCATAGCCCGCCATGGTCAAGTCATTCTCCAGCAACCTCATACCAGCCCGTCGGTAGAGTTGCAGATACAACACATCTTCATTGTATTTTCAAATCTCAAAACTTGCACATGGTCAGAGGACAGCCTCCCAACTGTCCATATCCGAGGACTCGGCTATTCGAATAGTTTTACCCTCTGCAGAGGTAGCACGCTTTTCCCACACCCATCCGGTAACTCATCGTGTCAGCCACGTCCCGCCATACAAGGTGTATGCGAAGTTGAGTCACCGACCATAGCCTGTCCTTTGCTCATGCTAGTATAGGATCCTTCCCATATGACACTTTCCATCGACACCCAGTCCAGTTTCCCGTCAGAAACCCTAAGTGTGAGGACTCATAGTTTTGTCCGGCGGTTTATGGTGGAACCTTCTATCCTCCCCACCAACTTGTGTGAGGACCCGGGTCAGGGGGTAGGTCCTCGGACCATCCCCTCATGCATAACGGAGTCATCTCCGTCGATGAGGTATCCCATACTAATAAGAGCAAACTACATGACTACGCCTTTTCCCATATGTGGTAAATGTGGTCGCACAGGGTAGGATTGGTCGTCATAGTACAAAGACACAATGTGCATTTTTCATAAACATCTCCATTCACCATTTCTCCATTTCCACACCGACATCTCGGTATTCCACAACCACACGAGTATTTTCAAAGGAGTTTTGAGTAAACAATATTTTTCCCATCCTATAGTTTGGAAAAGAAATTCCAGCTAGTATCTCCATATAGGGTGTCAAAATAATATACTTGTAATTTGGAAAAGGTTTTCAAAAATCATAGCTTTTGTGGCAAACACCACATAAATAACTTTTGCTCTTTATAAGTAAAACATGTGAACCAAAATAGATGTATATAAATGCAAGCTCAGAGGATAGCTTGCCTTGCTCGGCAAAGGGAACTTGGTCTTGATCTTCAGGTTCAACGAATTCCCCTTCCTCAATAACTCCGTTCCAAAGACCACTCCGGTAGCGTTTACATCTAGCGTCGCAAACAGGAGAATAACACAACAATCACTAAGCAAACCAAACCACAAGTGGTATATAGACAAGTAACAAACCGTAAGCGTCAAACTAATCGTTCGAGTAACAACTAGGATCTACACTTACGAGGGCATTACTGGTCAGTAGTCTGAGGCGAAGGCTAACAACAAGCACCTCCCGTTGAACGGGAAATACTTCAGACAAAAGTTAGGTCACTATATTTTCTGTGAGTCAAAATATTACACCAAGTTAGGATATGATAAAGTGAAACACTAGGAACCTAGCAAAATTGGGTTTGCTCCAGAAATCATTACAGATTAATTTATAAAGCCCTTTTTAATTTTTGCCCTTTTTATTAATTTATTTTAAACAACACTACAAAATAATTATCCATGTTTGGAGACAAGCTGGAATATGAAGGTTATCACTTGCTAACCATTTTAATAGATCAAACTTAATTTTTGGATCATTAGTTTTAAAGATATGAATTTTCCCAATTTATTTTATATTCTGCCATTTTCTTTATTTTAATAAAACATTAAATAACTAATTTATTTGGATAGGTGAATTACACCAAAAGACAGGTTTTACTTTTCTGAACATTTTGGTATATCATTTGTAATTTTTGGAGCAGTATTTAAAAAGATATGCATTTTATAAGTTTAAATTTGAATCTGTCTTTTTATTTTATTTTTCAGAAAACACGTCCGAAACTTTTCTCACTCAGGGCTGGGCTAGCCGCAACCACTGACCAGTGGGCCAGAGGCCACGCTGGCGCTGACTGGGCGTGGGTGTGGCTGCGCTGGCCGCCACGGTCACTGACCAGTGGGGCCCAGCTGTCAGCGAGTGAAAATAAATGGAAAAAGGGGTGCGCCGCGAGGGAATCGAACTCGCGACCTCGCGCGCGTGTGCGTGTGTGCTAGCCACTGGGCTGGCTCAGTGCTGTTGATAGTATACGTGCGTGTATCAATATGAGGTGTGACGGTGCACGTCGACGTCGCGCACGGCCGCGGCGACCACCGGCGGCGACGCGCACGGGTTCGACGTTCTAGCACGCGCGGGACCTAGCTACTACACTGGATCTACTCGCAAGTGAGAGGGCTATCTAATGGAGGCGCGCTGGACCACAACGTCACCGGAGACGGCGGCGCTGGTGAGCTCCGGCGGCGGCACGGTACGGTCTAGGACGGCTACGACGACCTACGACGAACTGGGGACGTGGAGCATGTCCAGGAGGTGCGCCTGCTCACCCTCGATGCGTGGGTGCGATCCGTTGGTGCTGAGGTGGACGGGAACGGCGGCGAGCTTGCTCGAAGCGCGGCGGCCGGAGCGGAGGAAGACGCGGACGGCGGCGACGATGCGGGCGACCCCGTGGCGATTCCTTGCACGCGGACGAAGAGGACGACGCGGCGAAGATGCTGACGGTCTTCGATTGGCTCAGGGAGGTCTGTAACGGCGGCGATGCGACGACGCGCACGAGCTCGGCTTCGGCCATGGAAGGAAACAGAGAGAGCTAAAGGGAGAGAGCGGGTGAGCTAGTGAAGGAGGGAGGGGGAGCAGAGGAGCGGCCCCGTGGTCTTCTTATCCTTCTCCTCGCAGGGCAACGGAGAGGAGGGGGGGGGGGGGTCCGGGCGGCGACGCACGGGAGGGCGACAACGGCCTCGCGCGCACGGGATGCTACAGAGAGAAGAAGAGGGTTTCGCAGAAAACCCCCTGGGCTATTTTTCCTATTTACACTTAAGTCCTTTTTCTGTTTTCCTTTTAAATCCAGTAGGGTTTTAGGGAATTATTTGGGGTACTAAAACATTTTATAAAAATTTGAAAATATTTGGGTAGGCTCCCCTTGTCAATTAGAGCCTCCACAAAATTTGGTTTTTCAAAATAAAATGTTTTGAACATAATTTGTTCATAGGGTTTAAACAAATCATTTTTGGTAAAACTAAATTAACATTTCTTTAATATTTTAAAGCAAGTGATAAAATATTGTTTTGAACTTTTGGAACTTTCTTGACAAATATTGTAACTTCAAATACTTTATATTTTCATAGAGAAAATATTTGTTTGAAAGAAACAGAGAAATAGGGAGGAATAATTTATTAAGATCATTTATTTATCATGATCTTAATTTCCTTTTGTTAAATACTTTGAGGGTTTTGTTTAAAATTGAAAAGTATGTTTACTTGAGGAGGGAGTGAGATGGGGTTGAAATGATTAATATTCCATCTCATTCCTAGAATAAGGAAATAGAATTGTTTTCATCAAATAGAGGAACAGAGATAGAGGGAAATTAAATAAGATCATTTCCCTTAATTTAGGATTTCAATTAGGTGTGAATACTTCTAGAGGGTTTCTTTTTATTCAAGTCACATACCAAATTTGTTGTCAAGTGTGTCTTTTTCTAGTATTAAGCACAACTGAGGAATTACCCTCACAAGCAACAAACACAACAAGATCAACAGTGGCATACACAAAAGATCAACAACACAATCAAGACCACACAATTCAAACCACCAGAATAAATCACACCACCATTTCCACAGTCAACAATACTATCTTATAGAGATGATCACACTCAATTATGACAAGATGATGTTTTAAAGAATATCTCAACTCATAACTTAATAGTTTTCAAAAGATTTGATAAAGAGAAATAGGTGGGGTAATATATTTCCCACTAGTGTTCTTTCCAAATAGAGTGAAAATAAGAGTATAAAATGGGAGTTGCATATACATGCAAAATATCAAGGTTGAAGATAGAGAGGAGATAGCATATAGGTCTCCACAATTTGGAGACACACAAATTTGGAAATACTTTGACTTTCTCAAATACTGGTATTAGTTTTGGTTGTTGATAAACCAAGTATCATTGAAGTGGAGTTGGTCAAAATAAGAATGGAAAGATATATGGAATATTTTCTTGTCATAACATGATCACCAAAGTTAAATATATTTTTGTATTGGTTGGGTCTGATATTTACTAGTCAAACAACTTAAACAACAAGTCACACAAGTTCAAACATAGCAATGGGAAGGAAAGCACTATCATCAGTGAAACATTTCAAAAAGTTTTTGTTGGTTCTGAATTTTGGGTCTGGTAAAACTAAGTGTTTCTTAGTTTAAAAATTTGGGATGTGACATTATGTTAGACTATTATATCTCTAAATGTTTTATAGTGTTATTCATGAAAGTTTGCACTTGTGTGATCACTTATGTTTACTCTTTATTTACTTGCTTGCAAACTATAGACCATTGGCTTGGATCACTTCATTCAGATCATGTGCATTACATTATTATTTGATCAAAGATTGTGTTGGTAGCATGTCACTTCAAAAATTATCTGTTTTTATCGTTTACCTACTCGAGGACGAGTAGGAACTAAGCTTGGGGATGCTTAATACGTCTCAAACGTATCTATAATTTTTGATGGTCCATGCTGATATTATATCAATTGCTACATGTTTTGGTTACACTTCATATCATTTTTATGCATTTTCTGGGACTAACCTATTAACAAGATGCCACAGTGTCAGTTCCCTGTTTTCTGCTGTTTTTGGTTTCAGAAAATCTATTAAGGAAATATTCTCGGAATTGGACGAAACAAAAGACATCGTCAATAATAGCACGAGGAGATCACGGAGTCCAAAGGGGAGTCGGAGCAGACCCACCAGGGGGCCACGCCACACTAGGGCGCGGCCCAGGGTGGGTCCGCGCCCCCCTATGGCGTGGTGGCCCCCCTCGGCCACCGACGCCGCCTCTTCGCCTATATATTCTCCGCGACGCGAAAACCCTATTACGGTCGATCATATTCCACGAAAAGTTCCGTCGCGGCCGTCATCGTCAATCTCAGATCGGAGGAGTTCTGAAGCTCTTCCGGCACCCTGCCGGAGGGGAGATCATCACCGGAGGGCTCTACATCACCATGCCTGCCTCCGGAGTGATGCGTGAGTAGTCCACCCCTGGACTACGGGTCCATAGCAGTAGCTAGATGGTTGTCTCTCTACCTTGTGCCTCCATGTTTAGATCTTGTGAGCTGCCTAACATGATCAAGATCATCTTATTGTAATGCTAGATGTTGTGTTTGCTGGGATCCGATGAATATTGATACCATGTTTATTCAAGTTGTTTATCTATGTGCTCTTGATCTTGTATGCTCTCCGTTGCTAGTAGATGCTTTGGCCAAATAGATGCTTGTGACTCCAAGAGGGGATATTTATGCTCGATAGTGGGTTCAGTCTCTAGATATCTGGATCAGTGACAGAAAGGTCTAAGATGGTAGATGTGCTGTTGCTACTAGGGATAAAACATTGGTGCAGTGTCCAAGGGCACTTGTATTGATTACATTACACACTTTACTTCATGCAATAATCTGTTGTTAGCAACTTAATACTGAATAGGATGCGGATACTGCCTTGAAGGTGGATTATTTAGGCATAGATGCGGTTGGAATAACGGTCTATGTACTTTGTTGTAATGCCCAACTAGATTTCATAGTAGACATCTTGGCATGTATTGCATTGTTATGCCCTCTCTATTTGTCAATTGCCCAGCTATAATTTGTTTACCCAACATGCTAGTTATCTGTTCTGAGAGAGACACCACTAGTGAACTGTGGACCCTGGTCCAATTTCCTCATACTGTTTACACAACCTGCTGCAATCATCTGTTTCCTGTTACTTGCTGTTTTTCCTGCTGTTTTCCACACCATACGTTTAACTCTTTGTTTCTGCAAGACCGGAGAGATTGACAACCTATCTGTTTCGTGTTGGGCAAAGTTCTGGTTTGTGTCTGTGCAGATTCCACGTTGGTGCAAGCTCCCTAGCGCCAGGGGGGGTCAACATCAACAACCTTCCGATAGATCGTCAAGTCCTACTGGATTGATAACCTTGGGTAAATTTCTCAAGGGAAAACTTCTGATGTCTACATCATAACCTTCCTCTTGGGGTTCACCAACACGTAGCCATCAATGGCGTTTTCAGTTTTAGATATAGAGTCCTTTGTGCAAATTGTCTGGACTTGTTTATATATTTTTTTATTTTCTTTGGTCCTTCTTATATTTTGATGCTAGCGCTATGAGCAAAAGCTTATAGGTCCCTCTGGAACCGCCACTATTAAAAAAACAGTATGAGTTTCCTACATTGCCAAGCAACCGAAGGTCTGAAAAGTTCTTCGATTCTTCCCACTGCGAATCGTCGTCCCTCTCACAGCGACGCCACGGCCCACATCTAGGTCAATGTTGCCCAAGCTGCTAGTCGGCCAGTGGCAGTGGATCATGGTCTCATGGATGTGGATAGTGAAGAGCTGTGATGTAGTGCATTTTGAGAACTGTAAGCATGCATCTGATCTACTAACACTGTGGATAGCGACGGAACTGAATTATTTACGTGCGGGGATGCTGGTGGTCCGGTGTAGTTTCGTCCCTAGAGAACCTGTCACCTGTATGGCAATGTCGTCTCTATCGTGGCACACTGTCATAGTTGCTGTGCGATATTGTTAGCCAAATTTGTGCAGCATTCAATCTTATATATGGAACCAAATAACGTATGGCTATATATCTACAAGCAACAGGTATATATTTATGCTTCTTTCTACCCGGAGTCCCGGATCATTGCTTTCAAGTGTCCGGACGGCCAGATACTGAGATACGCTTGAGAGAGGGGTTAGCACGTCACTGGGTCCATGTGCTGTAGTGTTCAATTTCCAAGTGTGGCGGTCCTTCAATTCCTTATTTATTATGTTATGGGAGTACATGACTTATTAAAATGCTTTTTTCCTCTTTTACGAAACGACGTGGCACGAACGATGCCTAAACGGTGGAAGGATACACGGTGCTACAACCAAAGCCTACCAAAACACGCCCTAACACATCAGACTTAGTCTCCGTCGAATACCTCACCACCTCCGTCACCACATAACCATGAGTGATCGAGCGGGAACGGTGGACTGCAAAGTTGGTGCCTTATGAAAAATGACGGTACCAAATCATAGCTACAACCCTATCCGAATAGGATTAAGGGTACGTTTCACCTAGAGCACTAGGAGGGAGGTGGAGAAGCCGCAACCACACCTTCAAAAAGGGCATGACGTCGCCACGTGCGTGATTTGATTTGGCCAGGCTCACGAAAATACTCCTTCCGAAGCCCGCATGTTCACCTAAGGTTTCTCCCTCTTTTTATAAATGATAGTGTTTAATGGACTTCTCATGACATTTGGGATTTGAGCTGTCGAGGTCTCTATGTTCCGAGAAATTACCGGGACAGGGGTGTACAAAGGGTTGGCACGTAGTCGGGCTTACACCCCGGACAAAACACCTCACCTCCATATCTAAGTTTGAATGATGGCCTATACGACTGGCACACTTCAACACCATAAACTACTCTCCAGCCATCGTGTCGTCCACGCGGTTGTAAGCTAACAACTACTGAGTTATGTTCCTCATTGCGACATCCACCTACGAGCCCACCGCCTTGGAAACTTAAGGATCGCCTTGTCTGGCCTCCTCAATGTGACAAGCCGCAAGCACGTTGTAACTAACCCAACTGTCGTGCCAAAGCTGCTCCCCAGCCACCCTAGACACCCCAATGCTACTCGTATTAGGATGGACCATATTGGTAATGATTTTTAGGGTAATAAATCACAAATTTCCCCCTAAATTTTACTCCCTCCGTTCCAATTTAATTGACTTGCTATGCACCACATGTGGATATATCTAGGCATGTTACTGCCTAGATATATCCACATGTGGTGCATAGCAAGTCAATTAAATTGGAACGGAGGGAGTAGTAGGCAAGACTTTTCTCGCGTCCACAAAATCAAGGGCAAAACTTTAGCTACGTTGTAATGTAGGTTAAAATTCACATGCTAAACTTTCTTTTTAGGACACATCTTCAAAATATTTCAGTTTATAAGAATGTGTAAGAGTAAGGTTTTTGGAATGTTCCCAACTTTACTCACGAATATAGTTAGGGTTCAGTAGAAATATGTAGAAAAATTATGAACCAAACATAACGTCGGTTTTCGGACTGATGGGCTACCTACTTGGACGAGTAAGTATATAGTTCCATTGTAGACCCGTACTTCTATTCCAATACAAAGGCTTCTTCTGTCGCCACTAGGCCCACCCTAATGCACGGTGGGCTCTGTTAGCGTTTGTCATGATAACTGGGCTAAATTGTCACAAGATATTTTGGACCAGGCCGGCTAGTACGAACTACTCCATACTAGAGTTGGTTGATGTTTCAATTGGGAATGCTCGTCTTCCAAAAAAAAAAAAGGAATACTCAATTTGGAACACACGCACACTCACATAATTTTGGAGGTACTCCCACCGTCTCCAAGTAAGTGTAATTTTAGATTTATTCTAAGTCAAACATTGTTAAGTTTAATTAACTTTATAGATAAACAAATAATATATGTAACATCAAATTAATATCACTAAATGCATCTTGAAATATAGTGTCGTAATATACTAATTTAATGTAATAAATATTGCTATTTTTTTCTAAAATTGGTCTAACTTACTATAGTTTCGCACCTTTGCTGATTCGGACGAAAGTCCTGCCCATCTCCGGTCGGTGCCGGCGACAACAGCGCCCGAGGGTGTCGTTTCCCTCCTTTGGAGCATTGCTGAGGTGTGTTGCATCTTCCTCGTTCTCACTTGGGTAGGTAGTTGTCTCTGGGCGAAGGCGTAGGATTGGAGCGGACTGTCGCAATGGCGACGTCCTCGACGTCGTTCCTATGTTCGGAGCATGGCATTTGGAGACACGGTTTAGAGGTCTTTTGGCGCTTCTCCGGTGCTCGGCGTTGTCCAAGGTTGCATATTAAACTGTAGTGTAGCCTCAGACCGACGAACCTATTTGTAAAGCATGAGACCACCGTTTCATCTCGCCTCCACTGCTCGTGCCCTCATGCGCTTCTAGCTAGGCTTGCCGACCACAGCGGCGGCACAAAAGCTTGAGCATCCACACGGAGAAAGTATAACCAAAAAGATTGTATGTGCACCCAGGCGTCGCCATCTCGGTCGGCACCGCTAGCTACATCAACATCGCTTTCGCCGCTCCCACCTGAAACAAAGCAACTTTCCACCCGCTACGAGGAAACGAAACAGATAAAAAATGCACCGCGGAGCAGAAGGAGATTCGCCGCACGAGCGTAAATCGAGAGGATTGTGACATTCAGATTCCAGGACGGTAGTAGTATATCTCAGCCCAGCAAGTGACCTCCGGCTGAATTTACCCAAAAACAGTCAACTTCTCCTTCTGTCTGTACTCCAACGAGAAGCGATTTCAGCTATTTGCGTGGGATCTCGGCCAGCTAGCAGCGCGATCTCCCGAACGTGATCGTTATTCTTGTTTAGATAAGCGTGTCGAGTCTGTCGACCGTGATTAGCTTAGACCAATGACCGCCATGGTGCGTGCGTTGTTTTTTTTTTTTGCGGAAAGTAGAAGATGATATTAAACCCCGAACATTACAGAAAGATCCAGATGAAAAACAGAAATTACAAACAGGTCCTTCTGGATCCCGACGAGGTCAACGACGAAGACGAGTCGCCGGCGCGCCGCTGCCACCGCTCCCTTTGACGCCTTTAGACGGAGCGGCCCCTCCACAGCCGGGAAGTCGACGAACAATGGCTCCAGAGAGCCTGCACCTTGGCCAATCGACGCCATCGCGAGATTCACCATCATCTTCCACCTTGATGTCAACGGACGGATCCACCACCTACTCGGATCCGGCGAGGGGGGAAACCAAAATGGCGCACGCCCCGCCACGAAGCTCCGGGGAGCCACCGCAGCAGAGGGGAAGAACGCCGCCACCAACAACCTCCAGCCCGACCACGCCGCCGCCCCCACGACGCCGCCGGAAGAGGACCTACACGACCCTACACTATATACAAGCCGTAGATCGGGGATCCCCCCGCCTCCCGCCGCCGGAGCGGCCGACGGAGACGAAGGAATCCCGCGATCTCCCGGCGAGCGAGGTGGATCGGGAGGAAGGCTCAAAAGTTCTCCCTCTCTACTGATGGTGCGTGCGTTGTTGGTCAAATTAACATATATATATGTCGTTTTTGTTTTTGTCTGCGGAAGCAAAGCAAGACGGCGCTCGATCATGTCCTTGTCTCCGCCTGCATCGCTCAGGATGACGAAACCGGGACACATTTTGTTCATTTGTTCCCTGATCAACTCCGTATGGAACGTTGGTCGATCTATGGGCGTTTTCCAAGCTCCTTCCTAGGAGCTTTATATCGTCTATAAGTGGATATGGAGATCCGGGCCATGTTATTCTTGTCTAACATAGGGGTGATGCTATGGGATATCAAGGAGTACAATCACATGTACGGTCCAGACCGGAAACAAACAGTTTGCATGCGTTGCAAAGGCAGCTAGTATACGTGTACTAGAGAGTTGCATGCTTTGCGAAGGCAGAGGTACTGGGAAACTACGGTTGTTAAGCAGTCAGAGCTAATTCCAGTTCTCCTTTAGGGCCCCCCGATGCATAAACATACAGGAAAACGGAGAAACCACTCTTGTAATGATAAGTGTACTCACAAAACTGCTGGCCGTTGTGCCTATGAGATATTAGTTGCCAAATTGGCAATAATGTAAAAAAAATAACAAATGAGTTTCATAGCTTGTTGCGAGAAAGGCCATTTCAATTTATCATAGTTCTCTAAAATCAATTTTGAACAACGCACCATCCATTTTATTCCTATGAAGTTCAAGAATGGTTTTATGTAGTAGAAAATCCCTTCCGATATACGTTGTCCAAGCATGAAAGCTGTGTGAGTAGGTTTTAATCACCTTACATGCAGTCATAGTTATGTAATTTGTACGTACTTCGTAAAAAATTAACATTGAGAAACACATATACGTCTATATTGTTGGTTCTGGACTGTGTCGTCCCTTGACGACATCCCAATTTTTTTAATAAAACTCCGCCGGAAACCTATCTGGCTCTGGCGCTCTATTATGTTCCATTAGTGAAGTCAATTGTAAAAATATTATTCTATTCCCGAGACAATTGAGGTTTATCAAGTTTATTACCTTCGATCATTGAGAAGCTATTCAGGGATGCCGAATAGTTTCTTAACACATCACCATAGGGCACACGGTTAAGCAAAGTCGCAAGCATGTCGAAACAATTGGCCCCAATATAACCTTGGTTGTGTCCTAATTGTCTGAAGATTACCTGGTAAGATCCACGTCTCTAAGCATGCACAGGGTTAAAATATTTTCATCTCTTTCTTTTTAGCAAAATCTAGGAGAAGCACTCTCATTATTATCAGGCAAGAATCTTGTGTAATATAATATTGATTTCGACACACATTACTAGTCTAGTAAGTCTCTGGCTGGTTATAATTGATGTCTTCTTTATATCTATAACCAATAGTGTTGATTCGATTAATGCCTATGTGATGTATTCGTGATTTAACCACACACCTATTTCTAGTGCATGAGCATATTTAATATGCAATCCATCAAGGCTGGCCTTGAACTGACGTATACGCCATTTGTTCCAGCTTGGATGCCAGGGCCTGCGTACGTCGACCCATACTGTTCTAGTGAGAACGTTGTAGGTTGACATGGCTGCATGACCTTTGTCACTGCCCATGAAAATAAATTGGGATGCGTACCACCCTCGCATTTCGCTGGCGGATTTTTCATTTTTCTCGAGCCCTCTTCTATCAGAATGGCGTGAGGTCAAATGTGCTAGCATTACCCCATGCATACACTAAACCTTGACCTAGAAGGCTAGACAGTGGAAACTAACCACTAGTATGTTGCAGCGGCGGAACCCGATTTATATACCTATAGCTATAAGTCTATAACTGAAGAAATCTTCTTGTTAGCATAAGCCAACTTTCAAGAAATAGATGTGTGGTTACTGTACCCTGGCTATCGACGTATTCCGCTTCAACCTCTTATCTGAATCTTTGATATCTGATAACCCGTTTGGTAAGTACATAGAATATCTCATCTGACACTAGCTAACTACACTTAGCACATGAGATGTTGCTCACTAAGCAGCATTATGTCGAGATCCCATAATTTTCAATCAGACACTACACGAAACATAAACCATGCGCATGCCAAGATACATAATTAGTAAATTGCAACGTGAGCTAGCTGGCTGGCCTCCTCCTCACACAAACAAACAGTATCGAGTTAGCACGCACCCAATCAGCAATCATTGCCGGCGTCACCAGGACAGGCAGCAGTGACCTTCGGATACATGCAACGCATCATACTTCCTCCATTGAAACCGTTTGTCAGGGAGACAGCCAGCCGATCTCCGCGCCTGATTTCGTGAGCTGAATCTGGACGTGCACATGGGTTGACCAGGGTCCAGCTTTTATTTTGGTTTCGACCTCAGGGTTGTACGTGCGAGGACGGAACAGTGGGATAACGCATGCCATCTTGTCGCGGTATATCTGACATGGTCATCCTCGGGATATTTTCCACGCATCATTTTATTTCTGTCAAATGAAATGAAATGTTGGGTGCCAAACGAGCTCTTAGTTCAATTTCATGAATTTCTTTCCTTTTTTGAATGTAATAGACGTGTCAGAAAAAATCATGTAGAGGGCAGTAAAACAACTACCATTGCTTACAAATCTTTGTGGTTCGAATTCGTCAATGACATCATTTTTACCTTACCTTGTTTCGGGTTTCTTACATGTTTTGTTTCTGTTGGTGCATTTATGAATCTTGCCGATAAGACTCCATAGTCTTTTTTGGACCTTCTTAAAAATCTAGAAGGGTAGGTCAAATAGCTTCTTTTTTTTTAGCAACCGAAAGGAGCGCTCCATTTTCATTAAAAATGTGAAGAAGATATACATTTGGAATGACATGTTCTTACACAAACATACTTTTTTTAACCTTCTTAGACTAACATACTGAAAACCCTCTGCTCCACTACGATCATGGTTTCTTGTACCCACATAATGTTCGCTCCAAAAGCAAAGGCCTATTGATTAATGTCCTCAAAAGCGAGGTGTGTGACCTCAATATATGTGAGCCTTCTTCTAGTGAATATGTGATGGTTGTGTTATTTCAACATTTTCACGTGACATAAATTACGTGGCCGCTTCAGCAGACCATAAAATTCTCGCGGACTACGTGAAGGAAGGCATTCCACGAGTCATCTATAGAATCATAGGGTGTTGTGCATACGTCGCAGGGGGCGTGTCATTTGTCCAAGTGATCGAAGACATGCATTGGGAGTTCTCCTTGCATAGGTGAGTAAATTCTCGATACCAAGGGACCAGGCAAAGTTGACAAGTGGGAGCCATCCTTCCTCTCACAGTGAGCCTATCAATAGTGAGATTCAGTTATGTTGGACAAGCCACAAGACATTCAGCATTTAGGCTCAACGTCGTAAGATGAAAAAATGACACATCATATTTATCTTGCATTGCACTGCATTTCACGACTTACACCGGCTATGATACTACCATTGTGGAGGTGTAAGAACTGTTGAATAAATGAAATGGCGATCATTTGTTTCTCATGTTGTGGAGATAATGGAAAGAATTGCAGTAGTAATACTTATTGTGTCCCACGTGAATTGCACGTGTTGGACCTTGGCTATCTAACTAGCAAGAAACGCCACACACTATCTCTCGGAATATACCATAACTCCATAAGAACTCCTTAAGCTGCCGACACTTAAATTTGTTTCGGACAACCTCTGTCGAATCCCGTCTACTGTTTTTTTTTCTTTTGGAAAAAAATCAGTTAATCTCTAAAAGGGCGTGCGATTAGTAGCTCCAGCAAGACGGGTCCCAGAGCTGGCCCTGGGCCCACTCGTCATTGTCTATGGCAGTGCCCTCCAGACAGGTGGGGCCAACAGCATGGCCTCGGCCAGCTCAGCCCACATGTTGGGCGACTGGCCTCCAATCGTCAGCGCCGAGCAGGACATCCCACGCCACGTCATCGAGCCGGTCCGAAAGCCGCCGCTGCCACAGCCACAGCCGCCGGGCTGCAGCAGGAGGTCGGGCCTGAAGCGGACCTGGGCCGCGGCCTCGAGCGCGGCCGCCCGGACGTCGTCTGGCTCGGCGGTGGCGGGGCGGCGGAAGAGGTGGACGAGGTCCGGGAAGTTGAGCTTGGCCTCGTGCCCACGCAGCCGGAGCTCGGCCACGTCGTGAGCCACGGCGGCCATCTCCGGTGACTCGAAGCTGCCCAGCCAGATGCGCGTCTTCTTGCCGGGCTCCCTGATCTCCGACACCCACTTGCCCCACTTCCTCTTCCTCACCCCACGGTACTGCTCCTGCTCGGCCCCGCGACGCCGGCCGCATTGTCGAGCACCATCTCCATCGCAGCAATGGCGAAGCAAGCAAGCAAGCTTGTGACGAGTACGAGAGGTTCTTTTGCTGCTGTAGTGTCGCTGTGTGAGCTCGATCGAGTTGGTGTTGGGATTTGGTGCCGTACGTGTGTGTATATATAGGGATAGAAGGGTAGAGAGAGGGACAGAGATGGTGAGGTGAGGTGTGCAGCAGTGAAGACGAGAGAGAGAGAAGGAGATCGGAGAGGTGTGCTGAATTGCATGGGTGCATGCATGGGAGCAGGAGGAGGACAATGGAGGTGATGTTCGAGCTGGGTGGACACAGCTGGAGAAGCGTATACGTGTCCCTTCCCTGATTTTCCTTTGTTAAATATATGGCCATACGGCGGGTGCTGGGTATTAAAAGGAGAGAGATTGCGATGATGCATTATCCACCGGCAGCAGGATTAAGAGATGTTGGTTTGCTTTTGTGGAGGGCAGCTTCCTCGATACTGCAATGGTTTTTGGAGGTTAGTACTGATGGAATGTTGTTGTCATTTTACTCTGTTCTGCAATGGACTTCTATATATGTGTGCCTTTGGAACTGTTTTAGCTAAAGCGACAACTGTGTTCTTATGTTTGCACTTGTATTACTTCAGTTCTGTGTGCATGGCTGCATGTCAATGGTTTAAAGAGGAATGGCTCCAATATAGAACTGTACTATTCGACGGCTCTACTCCGTACTTAAGGTACTTTGGCAAATCCAACGCAGGTGTGGGAGCACCGCGTGTCTGCAGCAGCATGGCGAGCCGCGGGAAGAAAGAAGGCAAAGACGCAAGGAAACGACGACCAACAGTCCAAGAACGCTGATACCAAAAGTCGACACGTGGCCGCACACGGTTTGACCGTAGCACGGATTACGTCCGTACACCACCCCACCGCTGGCGTGGGCTCCCCTGCGGCCCAAACCAGATTCGAGGCTACTCACCTACAGTCATTGTTCCACTAAAAAAAAAAAAACCTACAGTCATTGTTTTTTCATCTTTTTTTTGGCGAGTATTGTTCTTTCATCTTGACAGTTCACCTTTAAGCCCTCGTTATGTTTCTTTTTTTAGGCAACATGCTATAAGTTGATAGATCATATAAACTACTCTGGTAATCAGCCACACTTATTCTGGATCGAAGAGTCTAATTTTCCATACTTTTAAGTAGAGGTGTAAGTGGAATCCCACCAATATCCCACCTCTAATTCATTTGGGATTTTTAGTTCAAAATTTCGGACCACAATTTGAACTAAAAATTCACAAATAAACTAGAAGTGGGACATTGACGGAATCCACTTGACAACTTTCTTTTAAAGTACATGGGATGAATATCCCGAAACTCGCCTTTGGGACTTCATGATTTGAAATCTAGCACTATTTCGTGCATGCCTACAGCCTACATTGTACTCATTGTTTCTCAAAACAATCTAGCACCGGTAAAAAAATAAACCATGCAGCAATAGTCATGGTAAACTATTCAAAGTTTGGACAGTCAAGGCTATCAAATTGATTCGCTAGCCAACTATCTCAAAAGTCCAAATGATGAAAATGGCTAGTTTAGTCCACATATACTGTAACAAAGACAACGCCGTGCGGGACATCTGTAGCAGCGGCATGGCAAGCCGCTGACGTGCTGGGGCCAGTGGCCAGGCAGTATCAGAAGCAGGCCCAGGTTAAATGCTGCGAGGTCTTCAGTGCTTACTGCTGGTGTGGTGAAGGCTAATGAAGTGGAGTGTGTTAATGTGATGGGGCCAAAGGGCCAGCTTAGATTTGGTGTTCAATTTCAGATGCTACCCATGCGTGTGTGCGTGCATGCACCTCCCTGCTGGGTAGCTGAGGTTTCTAATAATCATCGTGTGTACTCTGTGTCTACATACCTTGTATTTTCTCACAATTTCCGTACTGAAAGATAATCTTCTGTTCAGAATTCAAAAGCCAACCATATCTTCTAGTCTAGGGAAAAAAATGCTAATATTGAACTGAATCATTGTGCACTTCAGGAAACTTCCGAGCGAGCTCCTGTACCAGGAGATGATGGATAACAAAGAGATATCCTGTAGCAATTAACTTGACTAATTGACAGGGACTTAGGGGACAGAAATATAAGCTCTAGTTTAAGGGTGTCCCGAAATAATTCCAGGGTAATGTATTCTCAGTGCAGAGCTTTCTGTTCAGTTGTCTGATTCGGTCTGAGATTTGGGTTGACCGGAGCATGTGCTGCCAAAAGTTTGGATTCTGGGCATGGCTTTTCGTCTATTATCCCTTTTAGTAAACCTCAAGTTGATTTTAAATACCAATTTGACAGTACGAGAGAGAGAAAAAAAGGCAGCCGGGAAGGCGGAATAGTGTGTCTGATTTTACAAGGAGATTGTTGTTGTACATGAGTATCAGAACATTAAGTTCTTTTGTGCATCCATTTTTATATAAGAGAATATCCGAGCATTATTTCTTAAGTGTACACTCAAATTAACCCGAGGCATTGCTCTCAACATTTTCTCACGTGACATTGACACTGATGTCCGTTTCTGTTGTCCCCCTTGATGTAACTCTAGGTTGATATTAACTGGCAGTAAACTGGACTGGCACATGGATACTGTAAAAGCAAGCAATAAGCTCGCAATGACAAACCAGATTTACTGGTTTGAGAAGACAAGAGAAGGGGCACGCATTACCTTAATTGAATCACATGTTAACAAGCAGTAATTTTGCTATTCAGATCAGAAAGAAATGTTAAAAATATGGACACAAAAGGCAAAGTTCAGACCATGGAAGCCCATGATCATAATAATGATCAGATAAGATCTGGCAGTAATAGGTGCAGCTGGGCAAGAATAGGCTACAGAAACGACGGGTAGTCTGCAAAGTTCCTATGATTCTAGACTGTCAGTTGGCCCATACACATTCAAATGATTTCAGTCTTTTATTTTAACATACCCTTATCTGGTCAGTATGATCCATAGTCCATATAACTCATGAGAATTCATGGCGCCAAATTTCAAAGATAGTAGGATCTGGCTGAGCACGATCAGCGCAAAGAGTATGGGAATTATCAAATCAGAAGCTAGGATGAAAGAACGGTTCCAATAATTAGATCAGATTTACTAAAACAAATATAAGTGTGCATTTGTTCTATTAATGGGATTTACGCCTAGGCAAGTGCAATTCAGGCCTTATGAAGGTCGAGTTCACTTTAGCTGCAAAGTGCATTGCTAACATCATTGAATTAGCATCGACCGCTCATGATATGGGGAAGCACCCAAGAGGAACAATGTCCAGAACTGGTTGTATTGCTGATTCAGTAACATTGGTGCCATTTTAGCATAATGACCTTTTCAGTTTCCAACTGCTTATGATATTTCATCTCGAAGCTTTAATTTTTAAGTGTACGAACAAGTTTTGGATATGGATATCGACATATCGTGCTCCCGAAGCTGCGTTCTCTGGATAACATGTGCTCCCTGGAGTTTTTCTTTCCTTGAAATTAGAAGTTGACATTTAAAAATCCAAATTTCTGAAAACCTCTTAGATTTACATTGGGGAACAATAAGTGAACGTTAAATTTCGGTGTAAAGGGATGTTCATTTGTGTCCAACTATTGCTGTAAAACTTAAGTCTAAAATATAAACATACATATACCATTACACATGGACATACTTTTTAAAAGAAATACGCAGGTGCACATAGTAGTCTACATGTACAATTAGGTAAAAGTTTTTGAATTTTTTGAAGTGTACAATATAATTTATAAATCCCTTCGGCAGTTTCACCTGGACCACATACGAAAAATACTTGGTTTTACATGACGAGGATGGGGTTGAGAGCTAGGTGAAGCCCCTCACAATGCATTAATACGAAGAAGCAGGGAATAAGAAGGACGGAAAGCACCCAAGAACCCTAGACTGAAAATCTTCTCATCCTCTGTGGGCATAAACCACTCAATGATCTCATCTGAGATCCAAGTGCAGGATATTGGAATGAAGTTATTAACTGGAAACAAAGAGCTCTGAATTACAGGGCATCAATACGGACGCAATTTGAGAAAGAGAAACAGAACATTGGGATGTAACTTGTGTGGTAGGTCTCGACTGAATAAAACAATGTCAATTTGATGATTCTTATCTAACTTTATTGAACAAGGTGTAGAAATGACCTATCCTCAAAAACAGCGAGATTTGAAGTATTAAATTCAGGCAACCTTCATTACCACAAAGGTTAAAAGACACAATGAAAGAACTGCTACTATAAAAATTGAATTAGAAATTGCAGTAGTTTCTCCCTGAACATTTCTGTCATTCAAAAGCCTCAATGTGGTGTAAGTGCAATTCTAATTTCAAGGAAAGAAAAAAGTATGTTTGCTATCTACTTTCCTGTTTGCTTAACACCAATTTTCTAATTCACATCATCTGTGCCTCACATGAACCATAATCAGGTAATGGAACAGTAAGTTTATTAGTGATTACAAGAGATGTCCATGTGGGCTTGTTTCTTGCTTACATGTTAAAGGTTGAGTGAACATTACAGCTGCACCCATTTCAGTTCGCGGTTTATGGGAGATCAGTCAGATCCAAGATTACGAGTAGAAAAATGTCAAATACAGAGGGGAAGTATATCTTGTATTCCTTACTCTGTGGGCAAACATAATGTTGAATTACAACTGCTCATGCACTCAATTGCAGATAAACAAAATCTAGACTTACAAGAGTAGTCATTTACCTTGATAGCATTCCACACAGAATAAAAAGCATCTTTATGAGCTGAAAGCTCTTGAAATTGCATAGATGAAGTCCAATAAACCAGTCCCCCTGAGAAGGCCTTTACCAGTTAAAAGTTCAAAATCTATCAACAATAGAAAGCCAATTATGGCAGCTCTTCCGTTGATCAGTTCATTGTAAGGGGTGAAACCGAAACCTCCAACACCTTCATCCACTACCATTCTCACCTGAAAATGCAAAGCAAACATGTTATATTCTGGTTGCGAAGTGAACACTGTCCTGTAAATTTCCCGTTTTGCTAAAAATGGAGTAGAGCAAAGTAAATTAGCAATGCAGAGATCATCTCATGAAAGATAAAGCAACGTATAGGTATGATCATAAGCTTCAGAGCGAAAGTAATGGAGAAGATACCTCTTCAATGTTAACATCAGATGCAGTGCTCCCAGGTTGAGCTTTCCCACTGAACAGGATCTCAGCTGATCCACCAGAGCTACCAGCTCCCCTAATGCTGATGTATATATTTTCTCCATCGGTTTTCGCAGGGTACACAAATAATTTTCTCAAAACAGGCGTCAGAGCCCTTAAAACAGGGTTTTTCTTGGGTACCATTCTTTTATTTCCCCAGTACGAAGATCAAATGTACTATCGGTGGATGGGCAAACAATGCAGCCATCCTGAAACAGAAATAAGCGTAATGGTAAAGAAAGACTCAAGATAGAGTTTACAGTCAGAGCATATGGTAAAGAAAGACTCGTAGTATTGCAGATTCGTAGTGTCAAAAGAAAAGAAAAATAAGAACAAGACAAATAAGAACGAGAAGAAGTAATATGGTCCTCATACAAGCAAACACACATGACTATTCAAAACCGACATAGTTTTATCTCAACTTGAAGAGAAGGTGATTGCGTTTCCCTCACACCAAATTCTTGGACAGATACAAATTTGCATTTTAGACTTTTAGTACAAACAAAAAGGCCTAAAAGTTGATACAACAGCATAATGTGAATACAGTTCAGAAAATTTTAGTAAAAAAAGCATATCATGTTACTGAACACGCCATCCAAATAGAAAGAGGCGTGGGCTTCGTCCTAACAAATTTTTGCACTGTAACCAGATACACAAAGCTTATTAATATGAAAAGAAGAAGTAACAAAAGAAAGACATGTACAGTTCACTGTCATTCAGCCGAATTCTATGTACACCCTTGTGTTTTGTTATTTTGTATTTTTCAAAGTTGGTAATGGGCCTGACCACAATATACACTTATACACTTCCATTGATCACTTTGAACAGCTGCACTGTGTGACCTTAAGTAACTTTGCTCGGGTAGAGACTAGAGTCACTAGAATAGAGGTAGACATTTTGCCGAGCACTTTACCTGCGTAAGCTTGGCATTGAGGAGACCTTCCGAGTACGCGCCCTCGGCCGGGGAGCGGTTCTCGATGGCGAAGACATCATCCTTGTACCAGAGCAGCAGATCATCCCCGTCCTGTACGATCACCCGGCGCTCCCCGCGCGGGAGCGCGGCCAGCGGCACGACCGGTACCCAGCTGCGGCCGCTTCCGGCCTCGGGCGGCGCCGAGGGCTCGGCCCCGGACACATCGGTGGCACGGCAGGCGAGGCCGGAGTGGTATCGGTTGCGCGCGTGGACGGCGAGGTTGCTACGCGGGGTGGTCGGTGACGAGGGGCGGTGGAGGAAGGAGGAGGACGCGGTTGTGGTGGTGATGGCCGCCATGGGTGGAATGGAGGGAGGCGTGTGGGGGCGGAGGGGTTAGGGCCTGAGGAGGAGGAGGAAGGGGTGGCGGTGTGGGGTGGAGCGTCCATGGCCACAGGATGGAGATAACAGGGAGGAGCTTCGTGACAGCGTGTGGGTGTGGGGAAGACAAGCGGACACATTTATAGGTTGCTGTCCAGTTCGCGACTGGGTGGTGGCCGAAACGACGACGTGGCAAACGGGTTGTACTTGTACGGAGTCGTGTAGTTTGAACCGGAACTCAAACCAAGAGACTAGTCTAATTTTTAGCTGGGCGCCTGTTTCGTTTTGTTTGTCAAACCGCCGATATGGTCTGGTTTTATAAAGTAGTCATTGTATTGAGATTTTTGGTTCAAAGATATCATGCTTAAATGACTCTGCTAAAAATTCTGTTTTTTATAAAGTACCTGCTGCGCAGGCCAAGAAACTTCCGGAAGACTGGACAAACGAATCTAAGATGTCAAATTTTTAAACAAATTCGCTATAGAAAATAATAAAATGCGAGCATTGCATAGTAGGCAAGTTCGGGCGGCCGCCCCCGCTGGTGGGGGGCTACGTCCGTGATACGTCTCAAACGTATCTATAATTTTTTATGTTCCATGCATGTTTTATACTAATTGCTACATGTTTTATATACACTTCATATCATTTTTATACATTTTCTTGGACTAACCTATTAACAAGATGCCACAGTGCCAGTTCCTGTTTTCTGCTGTCTTTTTGTTTCAGAAAAGCTAGTCAGGAAATATTCTCGGAATTGGATGAAAATCAACGGGGATGAGTTTTACACCGACACGGAGACGAAGTCCGAAGGGCGAACGAAGAAGCAACCCAGGGGCTCAGACGCCACCTCGGCGCGGTAGAAGGTGGGGCCGCGTCGGGGGTCGTCTGGCCGCCTCGGGTGGCCCCTCGCGCTGCCCTTTCGGCTATATATTCACCTCCTCCCGAAAACCCTAAATACCCGAGCATTATTCCACGAAAAGTTCCGTCATCGCCGCCGTCGTCAACCCTAGTTCGGGAGGGTTCTGAAACTCTCCCGGCACCCTGCCGGAGGAGAAGATCATCGCCGGAGGGCTCTACACCACCATGCCCACCTCCGGACAGATGCGTGAGTAGTTCATCCTTGGACTACGGGTCCATAGCAGTAGCTAGATGGTTGTCTCTCCACTTTGTGCTATCATGTTTAGATCTTGTGAGCTGCCTAACATGATCAAGATCATCTTATTTAATGCTACATGTTGTGTTTGCTGGGATCCGATGAATTATGAAGTTATGATCAAGTTGTTTATCTATTGTTTTATTTATGTTCTTGCATGCTCTCCGATGCTAGTAGATGCTTTGGTCAAGTAGATGCTAGTGTCTCCAAGAGAGAGTATTTATGCTAGATAGTGGGTTCATGCATCCAGTAATCTGGGCTCGAGCGACAGAAACGACTAAGTTTGTGGATATGTTGTTGCCACTAGGGAGAAAATAACTTTACTTTGCTTATATGTGTTGCTCATATGTCTCATGCATTGTTTATATTACACACCATGCTTAATGCAATTATCAGTTGCTTGCAACTTAATACTCGCGAGAGACACGGATGTTATCTCGGGAGTGGATTATTAGTTATAGATGCAGCTGGTAAGCGGTCTATGTAAAATGTTGTAATGCCCAATAAATACTATATTAAACATCTTGTCATAATATGCATTGTCATGTGTTTTCCATTTGTCAATTGCCCAGCTGTAATTTTTTAACCCACTAGTGAACTGTAATTTGTCATAATATGCCTATCTTTTATGAGAGAGACACCACTAGTGAACTATGGACCCCGGTCCATTCTTTTACACTGATAAAACCACCGTTTCCACCACGCTCTACTATCACTTGTTCGATGTTCCTTTTTGCATTTATATTTATTCTCCACACCATATGTTTAATCCTTTGTATTCAGCAAGCCGGGAAGATTGACAACCTTCCTGTTTCGTTGGGGCAAAGTACTTTGATTGTGTTGTGTGTAGGTCCGCGTCAACATAATTTCAACGGCGCTGTTGTTGACACCGTGTTGAAGCTCTTCCACTTCCTACTGGTTCGATAACCTTGGTAGATTTTAAGAGAAAATTGCTGCTGCACTATTTCTTACCTTCCTCTTGGGGTCTCCCAACGAACGTGTGTTTTCACGTCATCAGTCCGCCACCGCCTGCACCTTCTACTAAAGGAGAAAAAACAACACACAAGACACCTCCCAAAACTTCAGGACGGGGTAGATGTCCAACAATATTTCCAAAAAAAACAATCTCAAGAAAAAGAAAAATTCAGAGATGCCTCCGGAGGTCCCCAAGCAATAGTGAAACCATGACCGCCATTCCTCCCAGACGAGAAGACGCCGCGCCACCATCGCACCATCACCATCAAGCAACTTTACGTGTCAGTGGAGTGCTTAACCACCAGTGAAGCTTATGACCATGTGGAGTATCGACAAGGATCAGCCCTGTGCCGCTCCGATCCCAAATCCGGCCATTCATGTCGATGTCATTGAGGGAATCCACTGGATCCAGACCTACATG